>CANTAL010000459.1:0-108602 GCA_947650365.1 Chamaelirium japonicum | reverse complement strand
ACACTAGATCGCGTGTTATTGATCCCGTGCTTCAGGACAGTCCACGTAGATCAGCAACGTGGCCGGTCTATAAACCAGTCGGTCAGCCCCCGGTTAGGTGGGCCCGGGCGCGCATCACAGCCGCATGCAGTCGGCTGGAATACGACTGCGCGGCCGTGATGCGGGCCGGGCCCACCGGACTGCCGTGGAAGACATGTCACCGAAGGGTGGGCCCGTCTGGTTGTAAGCCATCCGAGGAATGCTATGCGTACACGGCGTGTACGCATAGCGCCGTGTACGCATAGCGCCGAGTCCCTCGCCGCAAGGGGCGAATGGCCGTGGGATGGGCGCGATCCATTCCGATGACGCCATGCCAACGTCATGGTTGTGCATCGGGATTAGTGCACCGCTTCCATCCCACGGCTCTTGTCGCCATCCGGCTCCGCTCGTCCCGGTTCCCGTTTCCCTCCCCCACGGGTTCGAACTCCGAAATCACGCTGACGGGGTCACCGGCCGTTTCCCGTTCCTCATACGGGTCCCCTCTGGCAGTTCGTTGGGGGGAAACTTTCCGCGCATCATGCGTACCATACAACCTCCGGGCCCACTGCGATTCAAGACAAATGGGGTAGCGGGTCCTACCCCCGCGGCTGTATGGTACGCAGGATGTGCTGAAACTATTCCCGTTGGATAGACCTTATCCTATCATCCATGCATCGGGGGGCATCACACTCAGCCATGGCCCCATCATCCCCATCACACCTCCATGGTCCATGCATGCCCATCGCGAGACCTCGGTGCACGGAAGCCGTTTAAAAGCCCGAAGCCACCGCGAAGGGGTAACACACAACGGAGAGAGAGAGAGAGAGAGAGAGGGGATGGAGAGCTCTTCTTCCGAAACAGAGTCCCCTGTTTCGACCCCCTGCTTTGGCCGTAACCCTAGGTTCTTGACGACCAAGAAGAAGAAGAGCACGCCGCCGCAGCCCGAGTGGGCAATGAGGAGAGGAGGAGGCTGCGTGGCCAAGGAAGAGCAAGAAGAAGGGGGGCGGCGGGGTGACGCTGGAGGGCTACGTGGAGGCGGAGGGGGGGTGACCAGGGATCGGACGGCGGTGGGGCGGTGGGGAGGACGAAGAGCCTGACGGACGGGGACCTGGAGGAGCTCAAGGGCTGCCTCGACCTGGGCTTTCGGATTCAGCTACGAGGAGATCCCCCGAGCTCTGCAACACCCCTCCCCCGCCCTCGAGCTATGCTACTCCATGAGCCAGCGCTTCCTCGACGAGCAGCAGCAGCGAGTCCCCCGAGGGCGAGGCCCCGGAGGCGTGCGCCGCCGCTACCTTCCTCTCCCATCGCCAACTGGAGGATCTCCGGCCCTGGTAATCAATCGATTCTTAATTCTTCTCTTCAAAATCGATCTGAAATCTTGGTAAATTGATACCCATTTCTCATTGCTCATCAAATTTCTTATCTTTAATCGCAGGCGACGATCCCGATGAGGTCAAAGCAAGGTTGAAGTGATTGGGCCCCAGGCAGTGGCTTGCACTGTAAGGTTGTGCAGCTGACAGAGCCTCGCATGGCAAATTTGTGGTCTCCATCAATGGGAGTTAACTTCAAGCCCGCCATTAGAGACCGGTCGGCCGAAACCCGGCGCCGGCCGGCCGGCGATGAAAACGGAGGAGCATCTGATGAAGGACGACGACGAGATGGCCGGAGGTCTAGAAAACTAATGCAGTGTCTGACCTTTGCATTGCCTATGAACAAGAGCATAAAAAATTGTATCTTCTCTTGGATGAGAATTAAGGAGAATAAATGTGTTTCTTCTGCATTTATGTGGAATTTTTCTTTGAATGGGAAGAATCCCTTCACCTTATTACTGTAGATACCCCTAGCCGATGTGGACTAAACCCAACAATCGCCGCCGCCGCCGGGCCGCCCCCCACTCACCTACCATGAGGTTGGGAAGAGGTGCACCTATAGGACACAACCTGATCACACTTTGGCCTGGCTAAAATCTAGCTAGGTGGAACCCTGCTCTGATACCATTTATAGATACTCTAGTGGGCTCTGATATCATTTATAGATACTCTCGTGCCACAAAGGGTATATAAAGATATCACCACCCAGTCTCTAGTGGATGTGGGGCTAAACCCACACACAATTACTAGCATCAAGAATCTAATTGAGTTCCTAAAAAAAAAGAGGAGAGAGAATCTTGAGGAGTCAGTATTTTGTTCCATCTTTCCAACAAGGAATTGGATATTGGGTTGTGTGAGACAGAAGAAGTGCATCTGATGTCTTGCTTGTATACAGCAAACCAGAGCTGGAACCATGGGAGGAAACCATATTGGAAGAGATGCAGTGGAGAGGAGTTTGAAAGGATTCAATGGGTCAGGCTGTGGAGCTAGATGACTGTGTGAAGAAAGGGAATACAAGATTTTGAGATGAAATATATTAAATTGTTGTTAACCCAGCTTACTCAATGAGATTAACAGGAGGAGAATGTACACTGAGTGATGTAGAAGTAGTGAGAAGCCTCATCAACTCACTTGATTAATTGGTGAACCAGCTCCACCTAATTCACCTAATTCACTTTCCCGATATCTGGCATGGAAGTACCATCAGTTTGCCACCTAATTCACCATGGCCGAATGCAAAGTAGGTGTATTCGGACTAGTATGGCCGAATGATATGATTTCATAGATGACGGGGGAAAGAGAAGAAAAAGGAGGATGGCGGAGGAAAGAAGAGGAATAACAAGAAAAGGAAGGAGGTGGACACGGTGGTGGTGGGTTGCCGATGGCGGAGGAGGGTGGCGGCCTGCACATGGTTGGTGATGGGGCGGCGAGCGTGGGCTATAATCAACAAAAGAGCAGGGCTAAAATAGAAACACATCGGGTGTTTTGTTCAAAGTTAAGTTAGGACTGTCTTGGATATTTTGTGGGTTGTAAGTAGCCCCACCTATGTGAGAAACTCTAAAGGATTCAAAAGAACTAATCATGGTCAAATGGTCTTTGAGGATTGGGTCATCCGCAATTCGATTCTTGATCTTTTTGATGACAACTTCTGTGTCACCTTCGATCCAAATATTACTCTTAGCATATTATTTTGATATGACTTATAAATATTCTTGTCCTTAATGCTCGGAAACTTCTATCAGTTTGCTATATATCAAATCCCACCTTAATAACAGATGATGTCCAATATCACAAACACGAAAGCTACCGACAATAAACAAAATTCACACACGGATTTAGAAAAATAGCAAACACAATATGCTAGTGGCACAGAGATATGGGTAGCTAGGCATGTGAAATCCAAGGTAGGGGTCTCAAACCAAGGTACAACACAAGGGAGATGTAGGGGAGAAGTGTCTACATCTGTATACGGTGGATGAAAGATAGTAGGTTCACCGAGATGGGAGATGATGAGGCACTACTGTGAGGGGGAGGTCGATGAGCCATCGGATTGAGATTCTTGAAACATTGAAGGGAACAGGGGAAGATGCACTGCCATCGAGGAGGATGAAAAAGGCACGAAGCCACGGGGAGGAGGAAGAAGCACAATTTGGGAAATCGCCAAGTTGCCAGGAAGAGGAGGACGTCGCGTCGCCTGAAGAAAGTCATCACGCCATCATGGTGAAAGAATGGAAATGGGAGACATTTGTAGAGAAGACGATAAAAAAGAAGGATTTTGTAGAGGATAGCAAAAAAATAGAAAGATTTAGATGTAACTTTAAGCCATACTTACATTTTCATTATCTTTCTCCATGGGAACTCTAGGGATAATTTTATAGGATTTTTGAAGCAAAGAGGGCAGCAAGAAGAGGTCATGGAGAATGAGAAGGAAATCATAGGGAAGTCATGGGGGGAGTTTGCTCCACAATGGAGAGAGTGGGGAGAGAGATGAGGGAGGGGAGAGAGAAGAGATCATGTGGGAGGGGGAGGAGAATTGTGTCATCCAATCTCTCCTTTATTGTTCATGTACAAGGGAAAGAGAGGAGATTGTAACCCCCCCCCCCCCCCCCCCCCCCCCCAACGGCAAAAAGAAAAAAGAGGAGAGGATGTTGTAGACACACGAATTTCGTCGGACCCGAACCCGACTCACGTGTGCCAACGCGGATGCAAACCCGACACACGGACCCAACTCGCGCGCACCGACATGGATTCAAACCCGACTCGCGCGCGCCGATGCGGACCCGGACCCCATGCGCCAAGGGGGGGGCCGGCCCCTACTAGGGTCCGAACCCCATGGGGGCCGGTCCCTACTAGGACCCGAGCCACATGGGGCCGGCCCTAGTAGGACCCGAACCCCATGGGGGGGCCGGCCGGCCCTGCAAGGAAAGGGGAGAAAAAGAAAGAAAAGAAAAAGGAAAGAAAAGAAAGGAAAGAAAAGAAAAGGAAAGAAAAGAAAAGGAAAGAAAAGAAAGAAAAGGAAAGAATACCGCCATGCGCGGGGGGAGGTAGCGTATGACGTCTGCACACACGCGGATCTGCGCCGATCCCTCGATCCGACGCACAAGACGAAGCGCCCGATCGCCATCGATTTCGTGCGCAAAATCCAGCCATAATTGCATCCGCCAGAAAAGGAAAACAATTAAATGTTATTCCCTTCATCAATGGATGAATAAAATCCGGGTAATTATG
The DNA here is from genome assembly GCA_947650365.1 of Chamaelirium japonicum. Classification (NCBI taxonomy): domain Eukaryota; kingdom Viridiplantae; phylum Streptophyta; class Magnoliopsida; order Liliales; family Melanthiaceae; genus Chamaelirium; species Chamaelirium japonicum. The sequence continues at coordinate 103,986 of CANTAL010000459.1, read as the reverse complement.
AGAGAGATACAAAAGGGATTTAAAATTAAAAAGTTTCCATATCTCTCTCCCCACCTCTTTGCCTATAAATAGAGGGGGTGGGGGAAGGAAAAAATGGTCGAGAAATTGAAGACGAAGCGCCAGAGCTCTGCAGAAGAGAGCACGCTTCTTCATCGACCCAAGGCTTCACGAGGCACAGTCAAGCCTGTCCCGAGGGATCGGCTTACTGAAAGTCCTCATCAACGTGAAGACCCTTGCGCACGACGATCACCCCTTCGACTCCGTGCACGAAGAAGAAAGCTCGGAGAAGAAGAACCCTTCGACTCCGAAGACGCCAGAAGCAAAGGCCGGAGAAGAAGAGGAGCGGCACTACCCCGTCGTCTCCAACAAGCTTCAACTCCGATCAAGCCCAAAAGCCCGGAGAAGAAGAGGAGCGACACTACCCCGTCGTCTCCAACAAGCTTCGACTCCGATCAAGCCCAAAAGCCCGGAGAAGAAGAGGAGCGGCACTACCCCGTCGTCTCCAACAAGCTTCGACTCCGATCAAGCCCAAAAGCCCGGAGAAGAAGAGGAGCGGCACTACCCCGTCGTCTCCAACAAGCTTCGACTCCGATCAAGCCCAAAAGCCCGGAGAAGAAGAGGAGCGGCACTACCCCGTCGTCTCCAACAAGCTTCGACTCCGATCAAGCCCAAAAGCCCGGAGAAGAAGAGGAGCGGCACTACCCCGTCGTCTCCAACAAGTCCTCGATCCCGATCAAGCCCCAAAGCCCGGAGGAGAGAAGCGAAGCGTCATCACCACGTCGTCTTCGACAAACATCTGCACCATCCACGAAGAAGAAAGGCTGGAACAGATCATCTGAAGCGTCACTACCCCGTCGTCTTCATCAACAAAAGCCGACGCTACAACCGTCGCACGGAGATCGGTGCTACCCCCACCATCTTCGAAAGCATTCTTCGACCCCGATCACGCCAAAGAAGCCCGGAGAAGAAGAGAAGTCCCGTTGACACGCAAACCGTCGAAGCACCGGAGAAGTAGCCCACGTCGTTCGAAGAAGAAGATCGAGTAAACGCCAAAGCTAAAGCAACGCAAGAAGCCAAAGCAAAAGCCCCAGTAAAGCCCGCGCCAAAGCAACGCAAGTGCCAAAGCCAAGCGACTACGCCGGCCACGAGCAAAAGCACCGCACGTTCTAGCCGATACGACGCGAAGTCCGGAAGAACGAAAGCATCGCAAGTCTCTCCCAGCTACGTCCAAGTGCAAGCGCCGAAGCAAAGCAAAAGCCAGAGCCACGCCGGAGCCAAGCCAAAGCCAAAAAGCCAAAGCCAAAGCCGACGCCAAAATCTCGATCGACGCCGCGAACCGACGATCAAGGACACCGAGGTCAAGCAAGGAACGAGGAAGACACGAAGACCGAGGAACGAAGCCGAAAACCCCCTAGCCAAGAAAGCGCGAAGCACGGAAGGGACAAAGCAACGGTGGACATTCCTTAGCCTCTCCAAAACCCTCTCCCTGTAAAACCCCTGTCCTGGGCAGCCCCTTCAGAGCTCTCGCACGAACACCACGTGGAGACGCGGATCAAAGGGATCCCCCAGAAGATCTTTCCCACAATCCCCTGATCAAAACTCGCCGCAACCCGGACTCGCTACACCCGAGCAACCCGGGTCCCGGCCACAATTGTAATCTCGTTTTGTGCAATAAAGCCGACCCGTACCTTTTTTGCGCATACAGATTTCTGGCACGCCCGGTGGGACCTCTTCTCCTTTCATCCGTACGGTTGAAGAAGCTGCTTGAAGTTTGCAATGGCCGGAACGAACAACGATGCGTTTGCTCCAAGCCTCTCACCAATCGCCGAGTCTCCTCTACTCCGCCACGGTGATCCAGTAAATCCGGAGGGTGATGCTCCTCCAATGGTGCGCGTCTACACTCGGCGTACACGGACTCTTGCGGACATCTTCGTGCCAGAAGCTACTACCGAAGATGCTCGCCAAAGCGCCGACGAGGCCCTGGTGCATGAAGAAACGAGCCTCGATCCTGGAGCCCATGTCCAGAAGTTTGGGGAGGACCAGCCCCAACCCCGAACCAGTTCGGGTTCTCCAGCAGACGTTGCACCTCCTCTGCAGGGGGCAAACATCAATCATCAGCCAGAAGCAAGTCGGCGTAACTACGTCTCAGATGATGACGGCGAGGATGCGAACATGCAACACCGAGGCGTTCTCCGTCACCACCCTCCGACCGCTCTTCAGCTCCAAGTCATGCAGATGAACGAGCACATGGCGCAGATTACTCGGCTAATGGAGGAGAAGGATCGTCACATCAACGCTCTGCTCCAGAAGCTAAGCGCAAAGGACGCTGCAGCAGTTAGCCAACCCGTCGCTTCTCCGGTAGCCGCTCCAGTTCCGTCTTCAACTCCCGCTCCTGCAGAAGTCGCTCCAACGATTCAAGCGGTTACTCCAGCGCTCTCCTCGGCTCCCGTCCCATTGGAAGTCGTCTACCCGGCGCCAGCCTCAGCGGCCACTCAACCTCCAGCAACGGCAACGATGAATGCTCAGCAAGTCCAAGCGTTGATAGCCGACATGATGCGTTCTCACGGCAGTGGCCTTCCTCCGATCACGGCGGCATACTCGAAGCCCTACACTACGAGGATCCAGCAGCTACGCTTCCCAGTCGGATTCCAGCCGCCAAAGTTTCAGCACTTCGACGGAAAGGGAAATCCGAGACAGCACGTTGCCCACTTCATCGAGACCTGCAATAATGCCGGCACATATGGCGACGAGATGGTGAAGCAATTCGTCCGCACCCTCAAAGGCAACGCGTTCGACTGGTACGTTGATCTTCCTGCAGAAACCATTGACAGCTGGGATCAGATGGAGAGGGAGTTCCTCAATCGCTTCTACAGCACCAGACGAACCGTCAGCATGATCGAGCTCACCGCCGTCAAGCAAAGGAAAGACGAGCCAGTGATCGACTACATCGACAGGTGGAGGAACCTCGCGCTGAATTCACGAGACCGCTTGTCTGAAGACTCGGCCATCGAGATGTGCACCCAAGGCATGCACTGGGGTCTGCTCTACATCCTCAAAGGTATCAAGCCTCGGTCTTTCGAAGAACTCGCAACTCGGGCTCATGACATGGAACTCAGCCTAGCAAACCGCGGGGACTCGAAGAACAAGGACTTCTTGAAGATAGAGAAGAAGGACAAGCCACTGGCAACGAAACCGAAACAAGTCAATGTTGCCGACGTCGCTTCAACCTCCAAACCGCTCAAGATCGTTGGCAAGCCGGATCAGAAGAAGGGAGTCGCCATACCACCGCCTCCGCCGCCAAGACAAAGGATGACTCTCGAGGAGCTCGAAGCAAAGGAGTACCCCTTCCCAGACTCGGAAGTCTCCTCCATGTTCGACCAACTGCTGCAAGAGAAGATGATAGAGCTACCTCCTTCGAAGAGGCCCGAGCAGATGCATCGTGTCGACGACCCTCTCTTCTGCAAATACCACCGGGTGGTAAGTCATCCCATCGAAAGGTGCTTCGTCTTCAAGGAAAGAATCATGGCGCTCGCTAAACAAGGGAAGATAGAGATCGACTCCGGGGAGGTTGCTACGGCCAACATGACGTCCATCACCTTCGGCTCCTTCTCGCCGGTACTCGTTGCCGCTCGACGAAGCATGCCCAAATTGCGCCTCAATCGTCAAGCGTCAATCGCTAAGTCGACTTCCCAGCCGAAAATCTCGAAGCGACGTCAACGTACTCCTGCGTTCTCCGAGGAGGAAACACCGCTGCCCTGGGGGCAATCATCGCTCACGCCAGCACCTCTTCCAAGCAATGATACATCCCAACGAGCGCTCCAAAGGAGATACGAGCAAGGAGATCCGGAAGTCGGTCTGCTGGGCCAGCCTTCGGGGAAGTTCGACTATTACGTCCTCTACTCAAGGCCTCCTTCCGTTTTGATCAACGAAATCAAGCCCACCGGCTGGGAATCGGAAGACACGCCAGTAGAACCTCGAGAAGAGCAAGTCCCTTCCAGCCAAGCTATGTCCCAACGCGCTCTTAGAGAAAGATACGAGCAGGGAGACCCAGAAGTCGGTCTGCTGGGCCAGCCATCAGGGAAGTTTGACTATTACGTCCTCTACTCAAGGCCTCCATCCGTTCCAATCGAAGAAATCAAGCCCACCGGCTGGGGATCGGAAGATGAGCAAGTAGAGCCTCCGGAAGAACAAGTATCATCAAAGAAACCAGTTGCTGCTGTCGACCATCATCCCAGCGAAGGGGAATCCACTGACGAAGAAGCATGGGTCATGTTACCGCGGCGACGAAAGCCATGGCAAGAAAAGAAGCTCAAACAAGACCGTATGATGAGGGGATTCACCAAGCGGAAGACCTACAAGAAGAAAAGCAAGGCTCCGGGGAGGAAGGCGTTCAAAGTGCCGCCAGCAAGCCGAGACGACATCCTTCAGCAGAGTCTTCCAGAGCCGACAACTTTGCAAGAGTTCTTCCCGGATCACTTCCTCCTAGCGGACCAACACATCAAGGTGTCTTGTTGCATGGTCGAAGTCCATGAAGTGTCGGAAAGAAAGAACGAAGGCGAAACTTCTGAAGAAGGCGACTCCACCGATGAGGGGGACGACTCCAACGATGGGGGCACCGCCGCTCACGACGAAGCAATCTTGCACATGCCGCTCGTAGAGGCTTTGCATCTTCCGAAGAAGGCTCGCCTGGCAATGGCGGCGGCCTTGGCCGATCCAGATAGCTACAAGAGAAAAAGGAAGGATGACCAGAAGGGCAAAGCTGTAGCCTCGTGTGGTGCAACGATAACCTTTTCAGACGAGGACCTGCAACTCGGAACGCGATTGCACAACCGGCCTCTTTACGTTTCGGGATACATCAAGGAGAAGCCAGTGAACCGAATCTTATTGGACTGTGGCTCCGCTGTCAACATCATGCCCATCCAGACGATGCGGCAACTCGGCATTACCGACGACCAGCTCTCACCAAGTCAGTTGGTCATTCAAGGCTTCAACCAAGGCGGACAGTCCACCGTTGGAATCATTCGTCTGAAGCTTTCCATCGGCCCGCTGGATACAACGGTCCTCTTCCACATCATCGACTGCCAGACATCATATCGTCTCCTGTTAGGAAGACCATGGCTGCACGAGAACGGCGTCGTGGTATCCACCTGGCACCAGTGCCTCAAGTACTACGAAGAAGGCGTGGAGAGGTGCATAGTTGCGGACGACAAGCCATTCAACGAGGCCGAGGCACACCTGGCCGACGCTAAATTCTACCAAGCAAAGGGCCTGGTCGCGGAAGTTCTTCCAGCTAAAGCTCCTCGAGCTCAAAAGATTGAAGAAGTGAAGCAGGACAAGACTCCACTTCCCGCAAATTCGGTGCCACCCTCTGATGAGGCAAGACTCAAGATCCAAGGAACGCCGAAACCTAGGCAAAGGATGCGCATCAGCTTCGAGCCAAGAGCAACGCAACATACCCCGTTGCCAATCCAAACGGTGCCTATCCTGCGTCTCGCGCCTCAGTGGCTCCGTAAATCCGAGCGATCGCCTTCTACTCCGACGAGGAAGATGGCCCCGACGCTATCTCAGGCCAATGTCATCACTCTGCAAGGAATGACGATGCCACTACCTAGTCTGACGCAAGCTCCGAACCCAAGCAGACCCGTCGAATCAGCAGACCTCGAGCAACTCGGATTCAAACCAGAAGGGAGTTGGGGGCAAAATGCTGCCAAGTTGCTGTTTAGAGCTGGCTACAACGAGGAAAGCGCCATGGGCACACTCCCACCAGCAGCAACTCCGCATGGGATGACAAGAACTCAAGCTCGGCTGTTTCAAAACGGAGAGCAAATTCCCCCGAACCGCCGATGCATCGGCTCCAGTCAAGCTCCGTTGGTCATCAGAACCGCAACGAAGAAGAACTTCACCTCGAACTACATCGAGGCGAGGATAGTAGATGAAGCAGCTGAAGGATCGATAATCTCTGATGCACTCTCCACCTACCTCAGCCATCCAGACAGCAGGAGAAGACGACGACGGGCTCGATGCCAAGCCTTGTTCCGGAAGCAAACCAGAGGTGGTAAAGACTGGTCGAATCGAAAACGCACATCCGTGTTCGAGAGGCTCGGGCCAGTCAAACATTCAAAGAAGAAGTCAGTGTTCGATCGCCTGGAAATGCCTATCGAGGACTTCGTCTCAACACCCACCCACCCACCCATGGCTGTCGTCCATCATATCTCCATTACGGAGCCCGACAACGGTGAAACTTCTACGTCGGACGACGAGTTGCCCGACGCCCCGCCAGTCCTCGAAGAAGGGGGGCAGTCCACCGTTGATGACTTGAAGGAAATCAACTTGGGCACGGAGACGGAGCCTCGGCCTACATTCGTCAGCACGCTCTTAACCCCGGAGGAAGAAGCTGCATACATCAAACTGCTTAAAGAATACAGAGACGTCTTCGCATGGTCCTACAAGGAGATGCCGGGCCTCGATCCAAAAATCGCAGTGCACCAGCTCAGCGTCAAACACGGAGCCAGCGCTATCAAGCAAGGACAAAGACGCTACCGGCCAGAACTGATACCCCAAATAGAAGGCGAAGTCAACAAATTGATCGAAGCCGGCTTCATTCGAGAGGTCAAGTACCCGACATGGATCTCTAGCGTCGTCCCCGTCAAAAAGAAGAACGGCCAAATCCGAGTGTGCGTGGACTTCAGAGACTTGAATAACGCATGTCCAAAGGACGACTTCTCCTTGCCAATCACGGAGCTAATGGTTGATGCGACGACTGGTCACGAGGTGCTCACTTTCATGGATGGATCATCGGGCTACAACCAGATTCGGATGGCACCCAAGGACGAGGAGCTCACGGCATTCCGCACACCGAAAGGAATCTACTGCTACAAGGTAATGCCGTTCGGCTTGAAGAACGCGGGAGCCACCTACCAGCGAGCTATGCAGAAGATCTTTGACGACATTCTTCATCAAAACGTGGAGTGTTATGTCGACGACCTCGTGGTGAAATCCAAGAAGAAATCGGCACATCTACAAGATCTTGAGCTAATCTTCAGACGACTTCGAAGGTACCAACTCCGCATGAATCCGCTCAAGTGCGCGTTCGGAGTCTCCTCGGGCAAATTCCTCGGCTTCGTCGTCCGACATCGTGGCATTGAGATAGATCAATCCAAAATTGATGCTATCGTCAACATGCCCGTACCAAAGACAGTGCGAGACCTCAGAGGCCTCCAGGGACACTTGGCGTATATCCGGAGATTCATCGCCAACCTGACTGGAAAGTGCCACCCTTTTAGTCGCCTCATGAAGAAAGGAGCGCCGTTCACATGGGATGAAGCGTGCCAAGAAGCACTCCAAAACATCAAAGCATATCTACTGAAGCCGCCAGTCCTATCAGCACCGGTTCAAGGGAGGCCGCTCATCCTCTACATCGCCGCCCAAGAGCAATCCTTGGGGGCACTCCTGGCCCAGAACAATGAACTTGGCGTGGAAACAGCTTGCTACTACTTAAGCCGCACTCTCGTCGGCGCAGAGCTGAATTACTCCCCAATCGAGAAGGTCTGCCTAGCACTCATCTTCGCCACGAAAAAGCTGCGACACTACATGCTCGCTCACACCATCAGACTCGTCTCGAAGGCTGACCCACTCAAATATATCATGTCGAGACCAGTGCTTTCCGGACGTCTAGCCAAGTGGGCCCTGCTGCTACTTGAATTCGACATCACCTTCGTGCCACAGAAAGCAGTTAAAGGACAGGCCCTCGCGGACTTCCTCGCAGAATATCCTCTCCCGGCAGAATGGGAGTTATCAGAAGATCTCCCAGATGAAGAAGTATTCTCTGTCGACATCGCCCCGTCCTGGAAAATGTTCTTCGACGGCGCAGCTAGGCAAGACATAGCGGGAGCCGGAGTCATCTTTGTCACTCCGGACAACGAAATACTCCCCTTCTCATTCCTGCTCTCGGAAGCATGTTCCAACAACGTGGCAGAATATCAAGCCCTACTCATTGGTCTCGAACTGGCCGACGAAATGAACCTTCAAGGACTAGAGATCTTTGGCGACTCTCAACTCGTGATCCAGCAAGTCCTGGGGGCATACGAAGTCAATAAAGAAGACCTGGTACCGTTGCATGCGCGAGCCGTAAAGCTCCTCGAAAAACTCAAGGCTGTTTCCATCCAACACGTTTCCAGAAACCTCAACCAGCAGGCTGACGCACTCGCAAATCTGGCGGCTACACTCCCGTTCCCAGATGAGCGTTCACTCGTCGTCCCCGTCTGCAGGAGATTCGTGGTCATCGAAAAAGAGGGTCCGCCCGAGGTACCAGTTCAAACCAACGCGGTGCATGTCCTCGAGATTAAAGAACAAGACTGGAGGCAACCGTTGGTGGAGTACCTTGTTCATGGTAAACTCCCCGAAGATCCGAAGCGCAAAAGTGACATCCGTCGACGATCTCTAATGTTCTACCACTTCAACGGCGAACTGTACCGACGAAGCTATGATGGCACACTCCTGAGGTGCCTCGGAAAAGAGGAAGCGGAAGCCGCACTCGAAGAAGTACACGCTGGAATCTGTGGATCACACCAGTCCGGTCCGAAGCTTCACTTCCGCGTCAGAAGGATGGGATACTACTGGCCTACCATGATCAAAGACAGCTTGGAGTACGCGAGAAGATGTCAAGCTTGCCAAATGCACGGGGACTACATTCGTCAACCTCCGGAGCCTTTACACCCAACAATCGCGTCTTGGCCCTTCGACGGATGGGGTCTTGACATCGTCGGTCCTCTGCCCAAATCATCCAAGCAACATCTCTACATCTTGGCGGCAACGGACTACTTCTCCAAGTGGGCTGAAGCGATACCGTTGAGGGAAGTTACAAAGTACTCCGTCATCAGCTTTATCCAGAACGACATCATCTTCCGCTATGGAGTCCCCCGCTACATAGTAACAGATAACGGGAAGCAGTTCAAGAATGCTGCCGTCAGCCAGTTCTGCGCATTGTACAACATTAAGCAGAATTGTTCGACAATGTACAACGCTCCAGCCAACGGTCTAGCAGAAGCCTTCAACAAAACTCTGTGCAAGCTGCTGGAGAAAACCGTCTCGAAGACAAAGAAAGATTGGCACGAACGCATGGGCGAAGCACTATGGGCTTACCGAACATCCTTCCGCACGCCGACACAAGCAACGCCGTATTCCCTCGTCTATGGCGTGGAAGCCGTTCTTCCGCTCGAACTCCAGATCCCGTCACTCAGGATAGCAGTCCAGGAAGGCCTCACCAGCGATGACAACGCCCAGCTCCGCCTAGCAGAATTGGAAGCACTGGATGAAAGACGCCTCGAAGCTCAACAGCGTCTGGAGTGTTATCAGGCCAGGCTCTCTCGCGCCTTCAACAAGAAAATTCGTCCTCGATCATTCCAGATAGGGGAACTGGTGCTGGCGGTCAAACGCCCCATCATTCTCTCGCATCGAGGAGGGAAGAAATTTGATGTCAAATGGGATGGCCCGCATTCCGTCAAGGAAGTCTACTCCAACGGTGCTTATCTCCTCACTACGCCAGAAGGGCTGACACTCGGCCCTATCAACGGCAAGTACCTCAAAAGGTACTATGCCTAAAGCAAGGCCATACCCCTTGTTCAAAAAAAAAAAAAAAAAAAATGAACTACGTGCGACTTGATCCCCCTTAGGGGGGTACGTAGGCAGCCTGAGAAGTTACTTCAGGTTCAGTCCGACCAAAAGAAAAAGACAACAAAGTTCCATGGAAAGGGTGTGGCAAAATGAGGCGATATTATTAATAAAGCAAAGACAGTACACTGCATAAATCCCGAAAAGGAAGCCACAATGGAACAAAGAAAAACTAAAAGAAGGTGTCCAGAGCTTGAAGACGACGCAGCAGCTCCTCCCTAGTTGCCTCCACTCTCTGAAGCTCCACGGGACGAGCGACCAGAAGCTCGCGACGGGTTGCCAAGTCCGACTGCTGCCTCAGATGACTCGCCTTCAAAGTGCTCTCCGCAGCCTCAGCCCGCTCCAAACGGGACTCCGCCTTCCGAAGTGAGGCGCGCGCAGATTCCACCTTCCTCTGGGCCTTCGACAGGCTGGACGTAGCCTCCGCAAGTTGATGCCCAGACTGACTTAGACTCGCCTCAGCGGCCTCCAGCTCAGAAGGGGAGCTCCCCTCCAACAAAGCCCGCCGGGATCGATAAGCCTCGCTCTCGGTCACAAGCTGGTCCATCTGAGCGGCGAAAAGGGAGCTGTCAACTTTGAACTCTGCCAGGCTCGCGCAAAACTCTGCACCGTCCGTCGACCACCAGTCCTGGAGGGCGCCAAGACCGGCAGTTTGGAAAGGCTCCAACGTCGACTTGATGTACTGCCGGCAGCTCGAAAGAAGGAACTCTGAGACCCTGCTCCTCGGCCTTAAAACTGGACGAGGCGCCTCGAAGTAGGTAGGCAAGACCCTCCCTGCCGCTGCAACTGCCACAGGAGCCGCCCGCGCCAACAAGGGTGGTGGAACCGGAGAAACCTCCGCTGCCGCTGCGGCCGCAACAGGAGCCGCCTGCGCCAACAAGGGTGGCGGAACTGGAGAAACCGCCGCTACCGCTGCAACAACCGTCTCCACCAAAGGACACGAGGGCACAGTCATCGGGGAACGCCGCTTGTCGATGCTCGAGACTTCAGCCTCCTCGCCAAAAGACAAGGCGTCGACATCGATGTCGTCCAGGTTAATGTCACCCCTAGGGAAGTTCTCCCCGCAAAGTCCGAGGAGATCTAGATCATCCGGAGGGATATCTAGCCCGCAGGGTTCGGGCACTTCCTGTGCGGCACCGGTGGACGAATGCCCAAGAGGCACCTTTGAAGAGCTCGCTCCACGCTCTACCACTATAACAGAATCTGGTCAAAAGAAAGAAACGGTGCTCAGCGTGATAAAACTTCCTGAACGTAGAGGACAAATAAAATGAAGAGAGTTCCATACCTGTGTGGTCGGACGAAGCGGTCCGGGACGGAGGAATCACTTCATCTTTCAGAAGTCCAGGCTCCTCGGCATCCTCCGTCAGACAAGGGACTCTCGGGACCATCCCGCGAGGAATGCACATTTTTCTTCTCTTGGGAGGGGCACCCCCAACTTCGGCCTTCGGGAAACAGAATACCCCAGGGGCACTAGTAAGCTCGACATCCAGCACCGGAACGGAAGAAGGGACACAACGAGCGCTGGAAAGACGACTACCGCTCCTCTGCGCCCGCCGAAGTCCCAGTTGGAGGCGGCGGTCCTCTACTCCCGCAGAATGATCAAAGCAGAAATTCCTGAACCCGCTACTCACCAAGACGTCGACTGGAAAACTCGCAAGTAAAGGGGAAACTCGCCCTTTAACCCACTGGCAGTATTCCGGGGTGGCGGCGTCCCGAAGCCCGGATTTGGCCCCAGGGAAGAAACTACTGCCAGTAAAGCGAGCGTAGAGGGAAGCCCACAGACGGTAACCCTCCTGCGGACTGAAACGCCCCTGCAACTGCTGAGGCGTGCCAGGGACTTCCTGTCGAAAACCCTGCTGACGGGCAAAGCGATGGGGGGAGTACTGCTCCACCTCCACCACATCTCCTTTGTGCCAGACTAAGTAGCCAGGGCGGCAGCTGACCATATTCCAGTAAAGACTATCCGGGAGCCCGTCGTTGTCATACACGGTCGACCTCTCCAAAGGCAGCACCGAATGCTCCGACAGAAATTCAAAATCGACGCTCCCCATCCTCCTCAAAAGGGTACGAGCACACTCTTTCGGACGCTCCCAACTGATAAAGGCGTTCAAAATCCCTCCTACCCCTGGGAGGAAAGGTAACTCGGCTGGATGCCCGCGCCTGGCAAAGATCCCCTTCGGGAAATGCAGAGCTATCCAGCCGTACAAATAATGCAAGGGTCCGAAAGCAGCCGACCGGCCGAGCTCCTCCTTGGCCTTATCTGAGCCAGACAAGTCCCAGTAAGTCCCGCTGAGAGCCCGATACAAGGCGCATAGTATGGCTGGGGCTAGATTGAAGAGCTCGCCCCTCTCCATCCTGGAAGCAGCAAGGAAGGTCCCCGGACGAATGGCCTCCCCAGAACACGGAAGCACGAACCGGCAAAGAAAGATGACCAGCCCGGCGGCTCGGTAAACCGATCGTCACTCCTCGCTGTCCCGTTTCAGGCCAAGGAGTTCCCAGGGGCACTGCTTCCCCTCCATTGAGTGCTCTCGAGCCAAGGAATCGATAGGCCTCACAAAGGAGCGAAGCGGAGGTCTCTGCATCTGAGCGATCTTCCACATCGGGTGAGCTGAGGGCGCTGGAGCTCTATACTCGCCTCTGAACCAAAAATCGACCCAAGAAGAAGGACGCACTCGATCTGATTGGTCCCTCGCCGCAATGATAGCATATGCCTTGAACAGAAGGAGGCAAGAACTCGGAGCGTAGCTGCTGTCCAGCAGATCCTTCAAGGCAGGCACCTCCTCTTGGTAGTAGTTCCGTACCTCGGGGCACCCCGAAACGATATGGACATCACGAAGCGAGATGCCTATCTCCCCCGCCCCAGTAAGGAAGGTGTTAGTCTCCGGACACCAAAGCTCACAAAGCGCACGGTACATCCCCTCAGGACGACTGTACTCCCGACGAGCCGGCGCCAGAAATTTGGCCAATAAGTTCATCTCAGGTTCCGCGCCAAAGACCTCGTAGAGCTCGTCCATCCACTCGCGAAAGCCGCAAAGGTACTGGACGTCGCCCCGAGGCCAAGAATCGGGGCCCCATCGGGTCAGCCTAGCACATATCTTCGAGGCAACAACTGGCGTAGGCACGAACTCTTCACCGCAATGATGGAACGGAAGACTCAAACTCGGCCGCAGAAGCTTCATGGAGATCCCTTCGTCAGTATGGATCTTCTCGCTTAATTTCAGCATCCCGCAAGTCGCATCCGCGACTCCATCTTCCGTGATGCGCTCGTGCACAAAGACACGGAGCAACGACAGAAGGTCTTCCCGCCTTGAGCTGCGGTGACGGCGCACACGAGTGAAAGGAAAGCAAAGGCATCTCCTCCCGTCGAAGAAATCCTCGTCTATCCAGCCCGAGGAAGTCAAACTCTCGAAGACGCGGGCCCTGGAGGACCATGAAAGGAGGCAAGTCAAGACAAGCGCACCAAAAAAAAAAAAAAAAAGGCCTGCACCCCTGTCGAGAGGATTGCCCGATTCAAGATTACTCTCCAGCCAGCCCACACCCGTGTCGTGACCCGTGCGCCACGAGCCGACACTGGTATCATCGGCGCCTTCGAAGTTCAAAAAAAAAAAAAAAAAAAAAAAAAAAAAAAAAAAAAAAAAAAAAACGAGAAATCAACAAGTGGGGGGGGCCCACGGGCCCCTCGCCCCCTTCCAATTGGAGAGCAACAACAAAGAAGGAAAGGGGGGGACCCGCACCCCCCTCCTTCTCCTTCTTCTTTGCCTGCAGCTCGACCAAACCGCCACGCCCGCCGGACCCGGCCCCCGAGCCCGACCCACTCGGTCCCGCAGCCGCCGGACCCGGCCCCCGCGCCCGATCCGCTCGCGCCCGCCACCCTGCACGCCGGCCCCCGCGCCCGATCCGCTCGCGCCCGCCACCCTGCACGCCGGCCGCCGCGCGCGCCGCGCGCCGTCGCCGCCTCCCGCGCGCCACCGCACGCTGCGACCCCGCGCGCCGCCGGCCCCGCCGCGCCCCGCGCCGGTGCTGCTGCCGCTGCTGCCCGTGCAGCCCGGAACCGAACCGAAGAAGAAGAAGAAAGAAAAAAAAAAAAAGAAAAGAAAAGAAGGAAAAAAAAAAAGAAAAAGAAAAAGGAAAAGAAAAGAAAAGAAAAAGAAAAAGAAAAGAAGAAGAAGAAGAAGAAGGAGGAAGAGAGAGGCGGCGAAGGCGACCCGCACCTCAGCCGCGCTCCTCCATCCTCCCCGCCTCGAGCCTCGTCGCATCGTCGCTTCGAACCCGCCTTCGCAACGACCGCGAAATCGCGCACCATCGCCGCCGACGAAAGAAGCGACACCGGGAAGACGGAGCGAGTCGCGTGCAACCCCAGGCAGCTCTCTTCCGACTACGGTCTTCAGAAGCCGGCAGAACCGTCGCGCAAAAGCACAAGGCCGACGAAAAAGGCGACACCGGGAAGACGGAGCAAGTCTCGTGCAACCCCAGGCAGCTCTCTTCAGATCTTCAGAAGCCGGCGGAACCTTCGCAGAGAAACGCAATGACGGAAGAAGGGGGTAGGGGTCCTTAAATAGACCTCCAACCCCGCCCACAAAAGGAATCAAGGACAAACGCTCTACGATTCCTACGTGTCCAAACCCGACACGCTCTCACCGACGCACTCGTCCTTGAGGGGGCATTTGTAGACACACGAATTTCGTCGGACCCGAACCCGACTCACGTGTGCCAACGCGGATGCAAACCCGACACACGGACCCAACTCGCGCGCACCGACATGGATTCAAACCCGACTCGCGCGCGCCGATGCGGACCCGGACCCCATGCGCCAAGGGGGGGGCCGGCCCCTACTAGGGTCCGAACCCCATGGGGGCCGGTCCCTACTAGGACCCGAGCCACATGGGGCCGGCCCTAGTAGGACCCGAACCCCATGGGGGGGCCGGCCGGCCCTGCAAGGAAAGGGGAGAAAAAGAAAGAAAAGAAAAAGGAAAGAAAAGAAAGGAAAGAAAAGAAAAGGAAAGAAAAGAAAAGGAAAGAAAAGAAAGAAAAGGAAAGAATACCGCCATGCGCGGGGGGAGGTAGCGTATGACGTCTGCACACACGCGGATCTGCGCCGATCCCTCGATCCGACGCACAAGACGAAGCGCCCGATCGCCATCGATTTCGTGCGCAAAATCCAGCCATAATTGCACCCGCCAGAAAAGGAAAACAATTAAATGTTATTCCCTTCATCAATGGATGAATAAAATCCGGGTAATTATGAGAGAGATACAAAAGGGATTTAAAATTAAAAAGTTTCCATATCTCTCTCCCCACCTCTTTGCCTATAAATAGAGGGGGTGGGGGAAGGAAAAAATGGTCGAGAAATTGAAGACGAAGCGCCAGAGCTCTGCAGAAGAGAGCACGCTTCTTCATCGACCCAAGGCTTCACGAGGCACAGTCAAGCCTGTCCCGAGGGATCGGCTTACTGAAAGTCCTCATCAACGTGAAGACCCTTGCGCACGACGATCACCCCTTCGACTCCGTGCACGAAGAAGAAAGCTCGGAGAAGAAGAACCCTTCGACTCCGAAGACGCCAGAAGCAAAGGCCGGAGAAGAAGAGGAGCGGCACTACCCCGTCGTCTCCAACAAGCTTCAACTCCGATCAAGCCCAAAAGC
Organism: Chamaelirium japonicum; assembly: GCA_947650365.1. Taxonomy (NCBI): domain Eukaryota; kingdom Viridiplantae; phylum Streptophyta; class Magnoliopsida; order Liliales; family Melanthiaceae; genus Chamaelirium; species Chamaelirium japonicum. The sequence goes on along the minus strand of CANTAL010000459.1, from coordinate 88,677 downwards.
CCGGAGAAGAAGAGGAGCGACACTACCCCGTCGTCTCCAACAAGCTTCGACTCCGATCAAGCCCAAAAGCCCGGAGAAGAAGAGGAGCGGCACTACCCCGTCGTCTCCAACAAGCTTCGACTCCGATCAAGCCCAAAAGCCCGGAGAAGAAGAGGAGCGGCACTACCCCGTCGTCTCCAACAAGCTTCGACTCCGATCAAGCCCAAAAGCCCGGAGAAGAAGAGGAGCGGCACTACCCCGTCGTCTCCAACAAGCTTCGACTCCGATCAAGCCCAAAAGCCCGGAGAAGAAGAGGAGCGGCACTACCCCGTCGTCTCCAACAAGCTTCGACTCCGATCAAGCCCAAAAGCCCGGAGAAGAAGAGGAGCGGCACTACCCCGTCGTCTCCAACAAGTCCTCGATCCCGATCAAGCCCCAAAGCCCGGAGGAGAGAAGCGAAGCGTCATCACCACGTCGTCTTCGACAAACATCTGCACCATCCACGAAGAAGAAAGGCTGGAACAGATCATCTGAAGCGTCACTACCCCGTCGTCTTCATCAACAAAAGCCGACGCTACAACCGTCGCACGGAGATCGGTGCTACCCCCACCATCTTCGAAAGCATTCTTCGACCCCGATCACGCCAAAGAAGCCCGGAGAAGAAGAGAAGTCCCGTTGACACGCAAACCGTCGAAGCACCGGAGAAGTAGCCCACGTCGTTCGAAGAAGAAGATCGAGTAAACGCCAAAGCTAAAGCAACGCAAGAAGCCAAAGCAAAAGCCCCAGTAAAGCCCGCGCCAAAGCAACGCAAGTGCCAAAGCCAAGCGACTACGCCGGCCACGAGCAAAAGCACCGCACGTTCTAGCCGATACGACGCGAAGTCCGGAAGAACGAAAGCATCGCAAGTCTCTCCCAGCTACGTCCAAGTGCAAGCGCCGAAGCAAAGCAAAAGCCAGAGCCACGCCGGAGCCAAGCCAAAGCCAAAAAGCCAAAGCCAAAGCCGACGCCAAAATCTCGATCGACGCCGCGAACCGACGATCAAGGACACCGAGGTCAAGCAAGGAACGAGGAAGACACGAAGACCGAGGAACGAAGCCGAAAACCCCCTAGCCGAGAAAGCGCGAAGCACGGAAGGGACAAAGCAACGGTGGACATTCCTTAGCCTCTCCAAAACCCTCTCCCTGTAAAACCCCTGTCCTGGGCAGCCCCTTCAGAGCTCTCGCACGAACACCACGTGGAGACGCGGATCAAAGGGATCCCCCAGAAGATCTTTCCCACAATCCCCTGATCAAAACTCGCCGCAACCCGGACTCGCTACACCCGAGCAACCCGGGTCCGGGCCACAATTGTAATCTCGTTTTGTGCAATAAAGCCGACCCGTACCTTTTTTGCGCATACAGATGTTTTTGAGATGGTCACCCTCTCCCCTCTTGTTTGGTTTGACAAAGGCACCCCTAGCAGTGGCTTTAAGGTTCAGGCTCGTGGGCCCCCATTCTTGTTGGATATGGGCCTTCATTCTAGGCGCGAGGGTGTGACACTTGCAACTAGCCTAGATGGTGTCTTTTTTATTAAGCGTGTCATGATGAGGGCAAACCTCCACACCTAGTTCAGCAACTAATTACATTAGATCTAGCTTTCAACAAAAACGACTGACAAGTAGGGCTGGCAATTTTGGACCCGACACAACAGACCCGACACGAAGTTAGCGGGTCTGGGTTAAACGGGTTCAGGTCATAAACGGGTCGACACGATAGACCCATTTAATAAACGGGTCGGGTTCAGGTTTAGGGTCTGGACACGGTAGACCCAGGAAGACCCGTTTAATATTCAACGGGTAGTGTCGGGTCGGGTCGAGTCTACCCGCAATCTGATACTGTAATATGTAGTACCAGCGGGTCTATCGAGTCAGGTCGGGTCGAGTAGGATTGGGTCGGATCGGGTCAACTGAATAGATCCGAGTGGTAAACGGGTCTAACAGGTCTTATCGGGTCTACTCGTGTATAAGCAGGTTGGGTCCGGGTTTAGGATCTAGACACGATTAGCTAAACAGGTCGGGTCCGGGTTTAGGGGTTTTAGACACGAACCCGACCCGACACGACCTAGTGCAAAATTTCATGACATTTTACCAAAATATCTCGATTTTTCATGATTCCGATATTTATCAAAAATTCAAAATTCAATTCCTTGATGCCTGAAAAATATTTTTTGCCAAACTGAGTTCTAATCAATGTAACAATAGCATTCTTACTTAACTATACTATAACCATAACAATCGAGCCTTGTCCTTCTATCGGTGTCGGCATTGTGAATATTTCTTCGCCAGTCATTTCTGTAACAGAGCATTCTTTACTTATTACTAATATTCTTGCTGCATCAAACAAGTTAACACATTATCGCATTCAATATTAACATCCGGCTATAACGAGTCGTATTGGCCGGTATGACTCAATTTTGTACTGGCACGAACCGAGTCATCGACTGATACCAAGTCATATCAGTACGTATCAGCCAATCAACCCAGTATCCTACTGATACGATACCAGGCTGATACAGCCAAGTCGTATCGGCACATACCAACAAAAAAAATTTGAAAAAATTACCGAAACTGGTAGCAGCTGTGTATAGGGGATTATTATTATTATTATTATTATTATGGAAAGGAGAAAATTTTAAAAAAAAACAGAAGAAAATGGTCTCCCAGATTTGGTTTGGTGAGTCCCTTAATAGCTCCTGATATTTGCCACTCCTAAACAAACTGGATTTGGTTTTCTCACAATAACAAGTTGCCGAAGACATACTTGAATACTATTCATTACTAATCACAAATAAAAAAGGAGATCACATAAGTATATGCAGAGAATTTAAATTATGTCTAAAACAACAAACAGTAAGTATATTAAATACCTTAAAATAGATCCTTGTCAGTTGGTGTTTGTTTGGTTTGTGTACCTTGCCCTTATAATGTCATAAATTGTACTGTTGGTGGCCGATGTCAGGCGTGTAGCCTTCGTCTTTCATTACCACGAAGAGTTCTGCCAACATCATATAAATCGTTTTAGCTTTCCGATGAGACTTGTCGCTCGCAACGAAAGCATGCACCTCACTCCTAGTCTCGATCCAACTCCATCCAACATCCTTCTTCACTCCTCGCTCCTCCATCGTTATCCGCACTCTCTTTGCATCCTCGTGTCTTCCATGCATAGCATGCAAATTAGAGAGAAGCACATAACTCGCAGAATCCTTTGGTGACAACTCAACAACCTTCTCTGCCGCAAGCTTTCCTAGTTCTAGATTTCCATGCAATCTGCAAGATCCTAGCAATGTTTTCCATATCAAAATATCCGGCTCAAATGGCATGTTATCGATGATACGAAGGGCGTCGCTGATTCTTCCAGATCGACCCATCATGTCAATCATGCAAGCGTAGTGAGAGGCAGATGGTGCTATCCTGAAGCGATCGCTCATGATCCTGACGTATCGAATTCCTTCATCCACGCAACCTACATGACTGCATCCAACCAAGACCCCCACAAATGTTGAGTGGTCAGGAAAGAAGCCGTTCGACTCTAGCATCTCATCGAACACTTTGAGCACCTTATTCCCATGCCCATGTTGCGCATAACCGTGGATTAGCGAGTTCCATGACATGGCATCATGGGTGGGCATGACGTCGAATGCTAATCTTGCATCATCAATACACCCACACTTGGCATAAACATTGACTAATGCATTACCCGTGCAAACATCGAGATCACACCCCGTCTTCAATGCAAGGCAGTGGAATTGCCGTCCTTGATCTAGCAATGCAAGGTTCGCACAAGAACCTAGAGCGCTAGAGAACCCGTACTCGTTCGGTGTGTATCCTATCCGGTGCATTTCACACAGTAATCCGGTGGATCTCTCATCGAACCCATTTTGGAAATAACCGGATATAGCTGCACACCAAGTGACAACATCAGGATCTTTCATTCTCTCAAACACCTTTCCTAGCTCCTCGGTCTGCCCGTTTCTCGCATACATGGTAAGCAAAGCATTGGAAACGCGATTATCTGAGCCCTGATTAAGCTTGATTATCGAGCAATGGAGTTGTTGTCCCAAGTTGTTGGATTCATAATAACCACAAGCCCCGACAGTCGTCGCTAAGGTGAATTTGTTAGGCTCTACACCAGCACAAATCATGGCACAGTACATTCTCAAGGCATCCTCCACTTGCTCATGCCGAAGACAGATTGAGATCATTGAACTCCAAGTGACCACATTCTTAGCTTCAAGTTTTTCAAAGGCCAGCTTAGCTCGTTCGAACTCGTTATATTTTGAGTAAAACTCGACCAACGCACTTGCAGAGTGAACACTCTGAATAATCATGGACTTGATCATGTAACCATGGATCTGCTCCCCTAGCGATGGGCCACACGCACTGAGAATACTTGTGATTGTGTGATCGTTTGGTTCTAAACCCTGTCTAACCATCTGATCAAACAGTCCAATCGCAGCTTCAAACAAATTGTTCCTACAAAATCCCGAAATCAGTGAAGTGAAACTCACCAGATCCCGTTCCGGCATTCGTTTAAAAACGAGTTCAGCTTTATCCGTTGATCCACACCTCGAGTAGAAGTCGATCAAACAATTCCCGGTTCGGCAATCGCCCTCAAGCCCAGATCGCTCGATTAGTGAATGCAGTTGTTCTCCTAGACCCAGCGCCGCCAGCTCAGCGCAAGCACGAAGTGCAGCATTGAAGGCAAAATCATTGGGGGTCATATCGGATTCGAGCATTTCGATAAACAGGGAGACCCCAATTCCAGGATGACCATTCTGAGTACACCCTGATATCATCGATGTCCAAGTGATGACATTTCTCTCGGTCATTCCATCAAACACCCGAAAGGCATCCGACACGCAACCAGATTTCATGAACGAGTCGATCAACACGGACTCGAGAACGATCCCCGATTCAATCCCTTCGCTTCTCAACTTGACATACAAATCCTTGGCCTCATCAAGCCTCTGGGACTTTATCAGTTGTTTCAGCTTCTGGTCATGTGTTTTGAGGGTGGTTGGCGACCTGAGAATCCGGTCGAGAGGTGTTGTAGCCAAGACCTGATTGGATTTGGGTTCCTCGGGGCCAGGATTGAGGGGTTCGATTTTCAGGGGAGCAGGGTATTTTGGGGGAGGAGAGAGGGGGTTTGGAGGTGGGAGATTGAATCTGAGAATGGGCAGAAGAGAAGAGCTTGCCATTTTCGAATTGTGGCGGGAGGGAACGGTTGGTTGTCCCTGGTTTCCCTATCCCTTCGCCCTCCTTCACCTTAGCCTCCCCTGCACTCGTCGGGGTTTAGTCCCACCTGGGCTATGGGGAGATCAGGAATTCCTCGTTTAGGGGGACTTAGTGAGAGGTCCCTGACAAGAGATCATTTTAACGGGAAGGACAGCGAACATGATGATGATGCACTAGGCCCCTCCCGAAAAGGATGCTGCTACAGCAAGTCCCACACGTGACTATTATCCCTTTTTAATGATCAAATTGTCTCTTAGTGCATGCCCCAGTGTCCTTGTCGTTACTGGACTCGACCCATGGATTTGCTACAGTGATTTCACTGTAGCAATTTTTTTTTTGGGACAAGAATTCACCGAAAATAAACTGTTACAATAATTTCACGGTAGCAAAAGAGTAACAATCTGCGCAGATTGTTACTTTACAAAACAGTGATTTCACTGTAGCAAAAAAAAAAAAATTTGTTATAGTGATTTCATTGTAACAAAAGAGTAACAATTTGCATAGATTGTTACTCAATTTGTGCAAGTTGTTACTCTTTTGCTACAATGATTTCACTGTAGCAAAAAAAGAGGTAAGATTTCACACACAAAAAAAATTTGCTACAGTGATTTCACTATAGCAGAAGAGTAACAATTTTTTGAGATTGTTACTCTTTTTACTACAGTGCTTGGCTAGGACCGGGGCCCACATGTACAGCTGCATGTAGGGGCCTTGCTCACGTGTACAGCTGACAGTAGGGGTAAAAAAGATATTTTCCTATCGGGAGAATCCAACGCTAACTGCCCATGTTGGCTGTCTTTATCACTAAAATCAATTTATTAGAGCGACCTATCACACATTACCCCATTTGTTTATATACTATGCTAAGACCTTTCCTTACAACTAGAGTTTTCAGGCTAAAAATTTTTCAAGATGGTATCGTATAGTTGTTCCTGTGGGGAATGATCTTTGTGTCGTCCGAAGGGTCCACCCAACAATTAATCGATTCAATCTTGACTGGTTGACTTGAACTTTGATATATAGGCGAGAATGAGAACTAGATAGGAAAGTAAGCGAGGGTGTGACATCGAAGTTAACCGAAGCCTACGTCTCCGTGCGGTAAGACATAACCTGAATTCACTATCTCTGAAATGCAGTGACCTCGTCAGACCGAGGGTCACTTGTCTGTCTTCGAAGGGATTGGTAGAGAGGGATGACTGAGCTATGGGATTCGAATGTTTGATCTGGAAATCAAAAGATCGATTTAGAATATTCGTTGGGTCTGCTATTTATAGGAGTTTGAAAATATCTTGATTTTGGGGCAGTTTCTGTAGCCGCCACCACAAAACACAAGCAAGGATGGCGGGTTCCACTGTCGCCTTCATGGACTCCTAGGCAGGGCTACCAGGTTTCACTGTCACCTTTGTGGACCCCCAGGCGGGGCTGGCGGATCCCACCATCAAGCGTTAGTCATATTTTGCACCCATTGTTATCCCCTCCAAGTTAGCTTGGTGTTAACCTGACTAACTTGGACCTTCGGTGCAAAAGATTAAGCTGTCGTTTGTCTCAATAGTTGTCTGTTGCAAGTAGGTCTTGCGAAGCAAAAAAAGATGAACAAGTGTCTTTGGAGAAATAAGCTGACCCCATTACCTAGGGCCAATTGAAACGTCTGTCGACCCCCTGCCAAGGGCCAACGGAGTTGTTGACTTGCGCGGGCGTAGACAACCGATGGGTGGCTAGTAACCAATCAGGTGTAGGCGACCGATCAGGTGATGTTGGCCAAATGGGTGTTGTATTCTGCTTAATCCTTGATTTTTCGATCGATCGCGTGCCAATCGATCGGTCGAATGGAGAGGGTGATCGGTTGCTGGTAACCGATCGGGTGCTAGTGATCGATCGAGTGCTGGCAACTAGTCAAGATATGGGTGATCAGGTACGGGAAGCTGTATTCTACCCGGTCCTTTGGTTTTACGACCGATTATGCTTGTCAATCGATCGAATGGAGGTTGATCAGTTGCTGGCAACCAATCGGGTGCTGGTGACCGATCGGGTGCTGGCAACCAGTCAAGATCTGGGTGATCAGGTGCGGGAAGCTGTATTCTACCTGGTCCTTTGGTTTTTTGACCGATTCTACCTATCAATCGGTCGAATGGTGGTGATCGATTGCTGGCAATCGGTCGGGTGCTGGCAACCAGTCAAGATCTGGGTGATCGGGTCTGGGAAGTTGTATTCTACTCGGTCCTTTGGTTTTTCGATCGATTTTGCCTGTCAATCGGTCGAATGGAGGGTGATCGATTGCTGGAAACTGATCGGGTTCTGTTGACTAATCGGATGTTGGCAACTGGTCAATATCTGGGTAATCGGGTACGGGGAGATATATTCTACCCGGTCCTTTGATTTTTTGACCGATTCTGCCTGTCAATCAGTCGAATAGAGGGTGATCGGTTGCTGGCAACCAATCGGGTGCTGGCAACCGATCAAGATCTAGGTGATCAGGTGCGGCAAGCTGTATTCTACCTGGTCCTTTGGTTTTTCGACCGATCCTGCTTGTCAATCAGTCGAATGGAGGGTGATCGGTTGCTATCAACCAATCGGGTGCTGGCAATTAGTCAATATCTGGGTGATCGGGTACAGGATGCTGTATTCTGCCCGGTCCTTTAGGTTTTCAATAGATCGCCTGCTAGTCGATCGGTCATTGGCTTTGGTCATTAAGTTGGCGGTGGAGCTTCTACTAGTGCTATTTCGACAAAAGTGGAGGGGAGGATGGCTCGCCCACCTCCTTCTCCCACCAAGGCTATTGTAGAGATTGAGGCAATACGAAGGAGGGTTTGGTCACCTCCTCCTATTCTAGTTGTTGGAGAGATTTGGGGAGGACGAGCTGTCAGCCTCCTTGTGTTCTCGCAGTTGATCGGAGTAGGGGAGATGAGGTCCTCCTTTACTATTGACATTGGATCGGAGAAGGGAGTGTGGGTGCAAACTCTGGCTAATGCCTAATAGTAAGACCCGCCAGCCCTGCCTGGACCCACGGAGATGACAGTGGGACCCACCAGCCCTGCCTGGGGTCTATGAAGACGACAGTGGGGCCCGCCAGCCCTGCTTGGGGCCCACGAAGATGACGGTGGAACCCGTCAGCCCTGCCTGGAGCCTTCAAAGACAACGGTGAGGCCTGCCAGCCCTGCCTAGGGTACACGAAGACAACGGTGGGATCCACCAGCTCTGCCTGGGGTCCACACATACTATCTGGGACTGGTAAATCTCCATAGATATTTACCAAAACCTACGATATTCCCAAACCTCTATAAATAGTAGGTCCGGAAAATATTATAGAGCATAATTTATTATTTCACATTCCACTTTCTATTTTGCAGAGCTCCTCGAGCCTTCTGGTGATCAGACTCTAGTCAAGCCTACTTCACCTTTGTTTACTTGTATAAGCACTTCTCGACCTATCGAGAGTAGCTTTACTTCTTCAGAGTTAGTGGATTCAAAGGTTGCGTCTTACCACACGGAGACGTAGGCTTCGGTCGAACTCCGTCACCACACCCTGTGTCAACTCTCTCTCTCCCTCTCTCTCTCTCTCTCTCTCTCTCTCTCTACAGTGCCTTTTGTTATCTTTCGACATCATATTCAATATATTTACCAACTCTATGACTCAACACATAATAGCTCAGTGCTCTACAGCGTGCCATATCTCGGAGGTCAACACCTTCCATCGACTGTTAGAGGGGGACCGTATGACGGCCGTAATCTTCCCCCATAGTTTGGCGCCATTTGTGGGATAGTTCCCTATCAACTAGCGACCTCCAGGCTTCCCAGTTTCTTCGGTCAAACTGCAACTACTGATTGCCTGAGCAATCTGTCTACCTCTATTGATGTACCAGAATGACGAAGACATGACTCGTGGATCAGCCATATGGAAGCAACATTCATCCAGACATCTAGCATCCTACGACTCATTCAATGAGTCGTAGGTGTACGATAAGCCAATACCCTGAGCAGCAACCTGTTATGGACTCGAGAAGTCATCGGTCAGTTGACCATGCCGCTCTCACTCAGCCTCGGTAATCTCCTCAACATGCCGACGTAACTCTTAACGCCTGGGGAAGGCGCACATCTCACCCGTCGCCAACCGCAAGATTAGATGTTGATCTGAGTCAAAGATGAAGCCACTACTATCGATTGGAGTTGAAGAGGGAAAGCCAATCATCCCCAGACTACCGTCGTTGTTCCGGAGATGAAGCATCTGCTGCCAAGTTGTGATACTGATCGTATCACTAACGATTGGAAAACCAGAGTTGGGAACAGGATTTCCAGCAAGACTCGTGCCTCTTGAGCTTGTGAAAATCCTGGCCGTCGAGGATACATATATCGGGTCAAGAGACCATATAATCGGTTGCTAAGATTCATTTGAGGTACTACCAAGGAGCAATAAGCTGACAGTCCATGTGGATGTTGAAGTTGCTCCATTGACTGCGTCGCCATCGAGCATTTCATCTAGTTGGTCGCTAAGTGTTTCCTTTGGCTGAGAGTAAATCATGGCCATTGATATCAATTTCATGGGCTTTGGAATTGATGCCTGCTAACCCGAAGATTTTGCCACAGGTGCTTAACTAATCAACTTACTCGTGGCTTATTGATTATCAACCCCACGTTACGGCAACGAGCAATTATGTTGCGATACTAATGATTTAATTTAGAAAACACCATTCTCCATCAACTTAGAAGTATACAACCTCCAAAGATAATCATTCCTTTTGTAAATTATAGTATATCTCGTTTTATTGGATTTTGAAACCTTATACTCAATGTTTGTATATAAAGCATACTTATTTAACACTGAAATAATGGTTTTCTTATTCTTAAACATCTGAAAGAGCTAAGGTTCTTGGGTACCATCATTCATTTCTATGTTATTAGGGAACTCACCATTCACATATGTATTTTTAAAACTAGATAAGGATTTATGCATTATCTCTTATTCTATCTTGACCTTCTCAATCTAGTATTTTCTATCATTACTCTCTTATTGATCAATATCTTTCTTTTGAGTTCTACGACTTCTTTTCTTTAGAGTTGTCAAAGTCCTATAATTACAACTATATTTAAAATAAAACAAAAAATATATAAATAAAATAATGATATTACTATAATATAATTAATAACACAATATTATACAAACCTAATTGCAGATGATGGGAAAAATACGGGAGAATAATTTTCTTCAGAATTAGCATGCATAGGACTTGGTATACGCTAAATCGAATCAAAACCAATATGACATTTATTTTTACTATTTTCAAACAAAGTAAATAGTACATCATAACTATATCCACTGCTATCAATAAATAAATCACTACCATAATTGGTAGGTTTTATGTTAAAATTTATCCTCTGATAAATAGGATCCACATTAGTATTTTGATTCAACCTTAAATCAGGAGTAGGATATTCATTCAAGTCTATAATAAAACTATCATCTCTTAACTATATATTTGAATCTTCTATCTTCATTACCGGAGATATTTGGGATAACTTCCTATTATACCTACCTTGGCTGGTACATCTGGATGTTTGGATAAATTTTGATATACTTTGGTTCGCGGTAGACATTTCTGATAACTTTCTTTTAAAAAGAGATAACGGGCTGTATATAGAAATATTATATTTTTTTTCTTTTGTCATGATTATCGGGATATTAGTATTGTTCACGTTACGCATATTATGCGTAATAAATAAATCTACATCATCATCATCCACAATATCTACAGGAGGATATGGAATTGTATTAGGATATAAAACATTCAAAAAAATGTCATACTCTTCAACACTAATATTCATAATCTGATAGAGTTTTTAAATAAGTTGGCCATAGATAGCAAAGAGTCGCAAACTAAATATTTTGGTTGTACCTCATGTGTACTCATATTTCTTTTTTACTATAACCAATTTTCCATCATAAATGCATAATACGGGTAGTGATAAATCCATATATGGTCCACTGCAACAACAATAAATAAAAAATTTAAGGGTCAATATAGATATCAAAATTTAATGTCAAGTAAAATGCGTCGGCACAGTAGTAAATATGTGCCGATGCATTGGTGAATATGCACCGACGTATTGATAAATATGCATCGGCATATTGATTAATATGTGTCGGCACAGTAGTGAATATACATCGGCACATTGGTAAATATGTGTCGGTGAATTGGTAAATATGCGGCGGCGCATTAATTACTGAGCGCCATGAATTTTACTGCACAACAAGAAAGAGCTGAGAACATACTTGTTCATTTATGGGGCATGATACTTGCAAATATATGATACGGCTATAGAATAGAAGATTTAGCAGATTTGGAGTTTTTCCTCTAAGACGACTACTTGAAGTCCTGGCGAACCTTGTATATAATATCGTTTGAAATCGGTTGATGGTCGTCGAAATATAAAAAAACAATCTTTTTTTCTGGACGAGATGAGGACAAATTTCCTTTAAAATTGGATACTTGAGTTTCTATTCAGGGATATAATGGCCGAAGATGAAGACGAATCCTCTTTGAAATCGGATACTTGAGGTTCTATTGAAGGATTTAATGGGCGAAGATGAGGACAGATCCATTTTGAAATCGGTCAATGTTAACCGAAATATGAAGAGATTAATCCTTTTGGACGACATGAGGTCGGGTTCCCTTTGAAATTGGACAACTACTTGCAATTCCGACAACTACTTGCAGATCTTACAAACTGGATAATTGATTTTGGATCTAATGGGCGAAAGCGTCTGCCAATCGAGATTATGGGAGAAATTTTGGGTCTTCCCTTTGAAATTGGGGGTGAAGACTCTTTAACTTTTTGAGGATACTATGGTAAAAAATGTGGTCAGAAAAGTAATGCAAAAAGTAAATGGGTCTATTCCCAGCAATACAAGAGTTGGGGGCACCATTCTAGGAAAAACCTCAATTAAATAGTATCCCTCCCATTTTAATTTTTTAGCCTCATCCTTGTTGATTGAAAATCCAGTCTTTTGTAATGGAAAAGTTGTTTTTTTTTTGGGTAGAAAGGAATACAATATTAGAGCAACAAAGGGATCAGAAAACAAGAACCACACTTCGTCCTAAAGGTCGAAGCATCCAACCGAGCAATCTCCCCAGCAGTAGGTGGAAAATTATTTGAGAAAAGATAGTTAGCAGTCGTCCGTTGAGCGAATCCTGCTAGCCAATCATATGAGAGGCACGTGCCATCGTAAAACTCCAAAGAAGACACTAGTAGTCAGCAATGAGTGAATCCGAGGCAAACTTCATAGAGAGACGAGCAAGGGTCGTCGAAGAATCCCCAGAGTCCAGCCACCGTCAGAAGACAGCACATAGCCCAGTCCACAACGCTCGTACCTCAGCCGACTGTGCAGAGGAAGCCTGGAAAGCAGCAGCACCGGCAAGGAGGATCGACCCAGGAAAATCACAAACCACAAAATCCGCCCCCGCAGATAAGGATCGAGAACAAAAAGCACCATCAAAATTAAGTTTGAGGACACCACAATCAGGGTGTTCCCATTTGACCCAAAGGTCCTTTTTAGTTAACCATAATTAAGTCGGGGGGTAAAATAAAAAAAAACTCAGACTAATGAGACGATTTGATATTTCACTCTAGGAACCTGAAGAACAGGTCCTCAAACCTCTTCATGTCATCGGCGGGCAGCGCCACCAAGGCGTTGACCCCCTTTCCCGCCCCTCCGACGTCCGGGAAGAGCAGCACGATGTCCCTCGCCGGGTGCGCCACCGGGCACGAGTACGCCGGCCGCCCCCACGGGTACTCCACCTCCCCGAACCCCAGCCTCCACCACGACGACACGAACACGTCGCCGCGCGGGAACCCCCTGTGCACCTGCCCCCAGTCGATCACCGACCGCGCGTAGCCGTCGTCCATCCTCGCCGCCCCCTCCGCCACCGCCTCCACCAGCCGGGCGAAGGGCCCCGCCTCCAGCTCCCGGCACGTGGCGGTCGCGTGAGCGCTCAGCACGGCGTTCCCCGCGTACGCCGGCGGGAGCGGGGGATTGAGCCTCCGCCGGATGTCCACCGCGAACAGGACGGTCGAGGGCTTGTCTGGGTCGACGCCGGCAGCGGCGGCCAGAGACTTGCAGCGCCAGAGGTGGGCGGTCACGGCGTTGAAGCTGGTGACTGCGGCAACCGCCCGGGCCTTCTCTTTGAGGGCTGAGATGTCGTCGGCGCTGAGGTGGAAGAGCTGGAAGTCGAGCTCGTCCGCGGCTGCGTCCAGCAGGGTGGAGGGTGATGGATGGGCGGCGTCCGGGGCTTCGAGGTGCACGAGCTCCGGATGGGCGAAGGTGACGCGTGGAGGGGATCGAGCGGCCAGGAGGCGGCGGTCGGTGTGCGGGGCGATGAGGAGGGGCCGGCCGGCGGCGACGGAGGCGAGGTTTTTGAGGAAGATTTGGAAGCTGGCACCGTCGAGCGTGGCGTGGTTGCTGGAGACTCCCAGTGCGAAGCCGCCGCATCGGAAGGACGTCAGCTGTCACAGAGGAGAGCACGTGAGAAATGCTGTCCATACCCAGGGCAGAAAGACTACTGCCCCAGCTTACGTGGCAGCACATGATTGGCCCTTTCACATGAAGCCCATACCGATTATTTTTCACTGGGAGTTTTTATATGGGAACTCAATACAATGCTACAGTAGTTTGTTGCTATAGTGATTTTACTGTAGTAATTATAATAATTTTGGAATACCACAGTATTTTCGGACAGTAATAATATTCAAGATTTCTATAGCGATTTTGGAGTACTATTTTCGGACTGCTACATTGATTTGAGTAGGATTAGGGTTAGGATTCAATTGTTAAGGGTATAGAATTAGGATTAGAATTACGTTTAGGGTTACGATTCACTATTTAGGATATAGAATTATGGTTAGCGGTTGGGTTCACTATTTAGGGTATAGAAGTTGGGTTAGGTTTAGGGTTCACTATTTAGGTTATGGAATTAGGTTGAGTGTTAGGGTTCAGAACACTACAAAAATGTTCTGGGATTCTAAAACATTTTTGTCGTGCTATGAAACCGATTTAGCTAGATGGTTAATGGAAGGACATATGAGTCATTTTACTAGTCGTTCCACCTATTGCAATTAAACTTTGAATCGTGGATCTCTCTTAATAGAAAAGTTTCGTTAGGACCTATTGTTAATAGAATATTATTAAATGGATCTAATGCGAACTCCCCCTTTTTTTAAAAGGTATGTTCAATATGAATTCATAAATCATGTGCGACCGGGTAAGCACAGGCAGGAATATCCTGCCCTAGGTGTGCTAGCAGAAGAAGGAATTAATTTGTAGTTGCAAATAGTATGGGACTACCTTCTATGATCCTAATTGGTTTGGATAAAACCGAGAACCGACCCAATCCGATCTAAATGGCTATGGTTGGTTCGGATAGTTTGACCAATTGGGTGTTCGGTTTTTGCTGACCCAACTAAATACAAATCGATTCTGTGTTAGGGTTTTGATAGATCCGACTGAAGCTGAAAACCAACCTGATATATATATATATATATATATATATATATATATATATATATATATATATATATATATATATATATATATAGAGAGAGAGAGAGAGAGAGGGCTGTTACAGTGAGCTGTGGGCTGCCGGGGGGGAAAGTGAGCTGCGGGTATTTTGACCCCCCAAGAAGTTATGAAATTTGATAAAATTTGGTGAGGTTGTTGCCTAGGATAAGATGATCATCCTCATCAATTTTCATCAAATTCCAAAACTTCTAGGGGGGTCAAATGGTCGAAGCAATTTCTGCCGTCCGCAGTCACCGTTAAAATTGTTTCGACCATTTGACCCCCCTAGAAGTTTTGGAATTTGATGAAAATTGGTGAGGATGATCATCTTATCCTAGACAACCACCTCATCAAATTTCATCAAATTCCATAACTTCTTGGGGGGTCAAAATACCCGCAGCTCACTTTCCCCCCCGGCAGCCCACAACTCACTGTAACAGCCCTCTCTCTCTCTCTCTCTCTCTCTCTCTCTCTCTCTCTCTATATATATATATATATATATATATATATATATATATATATATATATATATATATATATATATATATATATATATATATATATATATATATATATATATATATATATATATATATATATATATATATATATATATATATATATATATATATATATATATATATATATGTGGGGACGAGGAGCCTAGACCTCAGGTGCAGCGTGAACGTTGCACCGGTGGCCTGGATGCTTGCCATGTGTCATAAATCCTGAAATCCCGATCGGAAACTCCCCGCCGAGACCGCCCAACACCTCAGCCGTCCGATCGACTAAATCGGACGAATCGAATTCCACCCGGCTCGCTGTTACAGTGGCGGGCACAGTAACAGTGAGAATCCGGTCCGAGGGAATTCCATCCGTTTGATTCAGTCGATCGGACGGTTGAAAAAAAAAATCACGATTACTGTAGTCGCTACAGTAATCGTGAGAATCCTTTCAGCCGTCCGATCGCAGGATCCAGCGGATTGGATTCACCCGAACGGCCAACTGAATCACAAATGAATCCAATCCGTTGGATCCTGATGATCGGACGGTTGAAAGGATTCTCGCGGTTACTGTAGCGGCTACAGTAACCGCGATTTTATTTTCAACCGTCCGATCATCAGGATCCAACAGATTGGATTGTTTTGGACCGGATTCTCACTGATACTGTGCCCGCCACAGTAACAGCGAGCCGGGTGGAATTCGATCCGTCCGATTTAGTCGATCGGACGGCTGAGGTGTTGGGCAGTCTCGGCAGGGTGTTTTCGATCGGGATTTCGGGATTTATGACACATGGCAAGCATCCAGGCCACCGGTGCAGCGCTCACGTTGCACCTGAGGTCCAGACTCCCCGTCCCCTATATATATATATATATATATATATATATATATGTGTGTGTGTGTGTGTGTGTGTGTGTGTGTGTGTGTGTGTGTGTGTGTGTGTGTGTGTGTGTGTGTGTGTGTGTGACAAAATTAGAATGGGGGCTAGGCCATATAACACTAGCACACGAGCAGCCGTTTGTTGTTTGTTAAAGTTAAACCAGCTACCATATGAACCCAACATGGGGCTTTATCCTAGAACCAAATGGTGGCCTCTGACTTGCTAGTAAATAGGTAGTAGTCATTATTTTCTTAGGCCAACTATGGACCCAAGATCCGACCTAAGTATGGGTCGGGTTGGTTCGGGTGCATGCCTAATTTGAGTTGGTTCAGTTTTTAATATGGTAGACCGAGCCAAATGGTTCAGTTCGGTTCTATGTTGGCTCAAAAGGGCAACCAAACCATTAAAGTCGTGCTTCCATCGTTCCCTTGTGTTTAGGATAACCAGTTTAGTGTAGGCTTGATACAGTAAGAAATCTACTAGATAAATAGTTACTTTTCTTCTATCGGTAAATTGGTGGTTGGTCTTTAAAATATATTATATTTAGCGATAAAGACGGACAATCATATGCAAAATACTCACTTTACCACAACATGCAAGTGTACAAAGAAATCACATGAAGAGTATGTAACAATTCGGTAACAGAAGTAATAATTTGCTAAGTGATTTTACTATAGCAATTTTTTTTAAATGATATTTTTTAAACAATTATTATTATGGTAATTTCACTATAACAATTCGGTAATAAAAATTAACAATTGCGCATAGTGATTTCATTGTAGTTTTTTTTTTTATATGAGATATATATCTCAGTAAAAATAATCTTGATTTTTGCTACTGTGATTTTAGTACTATAGCAAAGATTAACAATCTGTAAAGTACTATAGCTAAAGAGTGACAATTGCATATTTACTTTTCTATATGATTGTTACTTTTTAATGTGAGAGACAATTTTGTTACTTAAAGAAAAGAAAAAGTCAACCAAGGAAAGAAAAAGTCAACAAGAGACGAATTTAAAAGGATCCGGTGCAAAACTATTTTGTTGTCTGTCCTTTTCAGCAAACGAATCATTTGCTAGGGACCTAACATTATGATGAAATAGTAAAAAACAACTATGATCATGCCACATTAGGTTGGCGTTCGGATCGCCTTTATTTCTGGGTGTCTCTTTTCCCCTTTATTCGTTGCTCCCATCCAAGAAGTCGCACGGGATTCAATGATACATATCAATTGTCAACTCGGATATATACATATATATTATTCCGACTGAAAATTAAAGTTTTTAATCTGTACCGTTGAATCTTGATCCCGCAGATGGGAGCAACGAGTTAGTAGAGGGGAATTGAGACCCAGGAATAGAGACAATCCGGAATCACAAGTTGCCAACATGAAAGTTGGCAAAAACAAGTTGGCAGAGTTGCATTTTCCTAAAATTTCAACATCATGCACATCGATCAGGAACATCCCGTTGTGGTAGTCTCCCGATATGATCAACGATCGGGTTGAGTGCCACATCAGGATGTTTCCAAACGCACATGCTCGATGTTGGGGATGCATTTTTCATTTCTAAAAATTATAATAGATTGTTTTCCTAAAATAAAAAAAAATTTAATGTGTGAGTCCATTCCACAAATACTAAAGTTTCTTTTAGCTTAAGGTCCCTATTTTTTTAAATAAATTCAAAAATAATCTTTCTATGCTCTTTTCTTCCATCTCTTGCTCTCGACGCGACCACCTCCGATGAGGTGGGAGGAGATGGGTCTCCGGCATGCATTGCATCCCACTTTGATGCAGTTACGATCGATCGGTGCATCACACCCCAGTCCGACGACAACCACCACTGATGAGGAGAAAGAAGGTGGGAAAAGGAGCTGGCGTTTGAAGGAGGTGAGCAACGAAGTTGAGCAACTCTGAACAGGTTCGGTGTTGACTAATTTAGTGGCATTGCAAAGAAAATTTAAAACACAACATATGATATTTTTGTCCATAGATTTAGTCCTTTAGCTTAACTGATCTCTTTGCCGGGGACAGCTCACTAAGTCCCCCCAAAAATAAAAGTTTTTGATAGGTTAGACTCCAGATCAGCAATGCTATTTAACCAACTCGCCCAGAAATTCACAGCCGTCCATTTGCCTGCAGACTTGGGCTGAGCATATTCACTGGTCAGGACTGGATGTAACGGATGGCTGTGATCGTACCACATAGGTTGGCATAAGAAAGTTGCCAAAATGAGTTGGCAGCGTAGCATCAAGGGAAAAATACGATATATCTAACCCAAAACTTTAAACCAGAATATTCAACCATAATGATGTGTCCCCATCACAGTCATCCGTTGCACCCAACCTCGACCGGTGAATCACACTGAGCCCCGACCTGCAGGCAAATGGATGGATGCCACGTCATTCTGGTTGAACATTAGGGTTAGACATTTCGGGTTGAATAGCTTTGCTCTCTAGTGGAGGCCGGGGTGCCTACCATCTTGGGGGTGCCCACTCCATCGGACGGCTGTGATATTATCTGATGCATGCGGGGACGATGTTTCCCACACGTCGTGAGGGCATACGTAGCATTTGTGCTGATAATTTACCTGAAAGGCAATGAGAGGCCGGTCTCGGAGCTCCGACCCATCCGTCGCCGGCTCCGCCAACGCAAGCTGACGGAACGCCGGGTTCGGGTACTCCAACTCCCCGAGCTCCGCCAGCCCGAGCCCGCTCGCGGCCACAACCAGCCTCGCCCCGGCCGCGTTGCAGTCGATCTCCAGGCGGCCCTCCCCCTCGTCGAACCTCAGCCTCCCCGCCAGGAAATCGTACGGCACCAGCAGCCGCTCCAGAGCCGGCCTCAGCCTCCCGGCGACGGCGCCCGCCGGGAAGTCGGGGTTGGCGGGGAAGAAGTGGACGGTCTCGACGCTGAAGTCGAGGACCTGGTCGATGTTGGAGAGGAACATGGGCCTCCTCTCGCCCGGCTCCGACGGGCGCAGCGTGGCGGAGCTCAGCACAGTGACCTTCAGGTCCTGGGGAAGGGAGCGAGGGCATTTGCGTAAATATCCCATGTTGAATCAGATGATGAAGCTAGGGTTTGAAGGCGGGGATGATGTAATAGGTAAGGCCGGGTTTGTTGGGTTGGTTCGGTTATGGGGTTCCCCGACGCCGGCCAATATTAATAGTGGGGGGGGGGGGGGGGGGGGGACATGTGACATCCATCAACGCACCGGGCAAAGCAACGGTGGAAGGCATGCTACTTGTGTTCCATTCGGAACTGTTTGTTTTTCGTAAATTGGATATGGGCTAGTAAATCTAAATATGATTTATTTCTTGTTATTTGTATTGACCAGTAAACTAAAACATTACTTTCGGATAGCTGTTTGAATTGACCAGTAAAGTACATCAGAAATAAATCTATCGATCGTTCGTCGTCGTTGTCGTCCACCACCTCCCACCACCGGACACCGACAAAACTGTCACCGCCTTGTCGGCCACCGTCCCTCACCCACCGCAAGCCATGGTAGCCACCAACCTCGTCGATCATCGGCAGCCCGCCGCCGCACTGTCGGCTACCACCCGTCGCCGCACAGTGGCAAGCGGCGGTGGGGGTGGCAGACGGGCGACAACGGGGCGGCGGCGGTGTAAGGCGGCCAGTGAGGGTACGTGGTGGGCGGTGGTGGTGATAGCGGGGTGGTGGTGGCTGGCGGGCGGGGTGGTGGTCAACAGGGTGGTAGTGGGTGATGGGGTGGTGGCCGACAATGGCAGTGCAAGGCGGCTAGCAAGACCACATGTCACTCCCCACATAACTGAATCTATCATACTCTCTCGATTGTGCCATTAACTGACGTGGCATGGTCAACGGAGCCTTTTACTAGTAAATCAAAAGTTTTACTTAGCTTTCTTCAAGTAAAACTTTTTTGCTGCTAGTAAATCTCCTACCATTTACTTTACTATAACTTTTTCAATCCAAACAACAACACAAAGTAAATTATTTATCTGATTTACTTTACTGGTTAGCATGTTAACCTAATACAAATTAACAGGCCCTTGGTGGTTGGTTCAACTTTAGCAAACATGGTGGTTGGTTCAACTTTAGCAAACAACAAACAATTACTCGTGTGTTAGTGCAATATTATATAGCCGCCAACACTACAAGAAAAGACAATTTCTGCAACACACCAGAGCATCGCCAAAAGTGGTCATATTCATCGCGAAATATCTTTTACGACGTTTCAAACTGCGTCGCCAAGACGTCGCCAATTCCCCGTCTAAATACTTTCGGCGACGCAATCAAATTGCGTTGCCGAAAGCTTAACCAACCGCGACGCAATAAGCGCCGCCGATTAAAACAAAAAACGTCACTAAAATGACCTTCAACGTCGCAAAAACAACTAACTTAAGCTTATATATCACTACAAAAAAAACAGTTATTACCAACGGACAATATCCGTCGGTGATATTAGTTTTCCGTCGGTAATACTTTATAGCGACAGAAGAGATTTCCGTCGCTAGTCTGTCGGGAAAAACGGTGTCGAGAAAAAAATGTGACGAACTAAATATTTCCGTCGGTAATAATAATTAATACCGACGGTAATATTAGAGCCGTCGGTAATATTTAAACAATTAATAATAAATATAATATATTATTGCCGACGGAAACAATTACCGTCGACAATATATAAGATTTTTACCGACAATTATTATATTTACCGTCGGTAATTTTATATATATATATATATATATATATATATATATATATATATTACCGACGGACCTATTCCTTACTGTCGGTAATTATATATATATTACCAACGGATATATATTATCCGTCGAAAATTTATTAATAATTTAAAAAAATAAAAAGATTATTACTGAAGGAATATTTAATTACCGTCGGTAAAAAGTATATTTTTTTTAATAAAATTACCTAAATAATGTTATTTAATTCCTGTGATTTATAACAATACCATAATATATTACCACAATTTATCAAATATTACCATAATTTATAAAATATTACCGTAAATTATCAAATATTACCTAAATTTATAAAATATTACATCAAATTATCAAATATTACCACAATACCCGACAATTATAGACAAGAATAAAAAAAAACCACATATTACAAAATAATTTTTACACAATCCAAAACTGAGAGATGATGCATGTCATATCTCAACCACCCCACGCGGCCTGCCACCAACGCTGGTGCTCTTATCCCCTGACGCCGCCTGGCTCCTGCAATTAACATGTATTTGTTAAAAAAATGGTTTATATCTATAACTGAGTCTAAGCGTTAAAAAATCATAAGTTAGTGTGTTTCGGATTTAAAATAGGTGTGGATTCGATCGGATCGGCATCCGATCGAAGTTGCGAGCGAGTTCTAATTGGATATTTTAACAATTTATGCTCCGATTGAAATAGGTTTGGATTTGAAATAGGTTTAGATTCAATCGGATCGTCATCGGATCGGCATTCGATAATTAGAACTTGGAATTATTCCGTATTTCGGACTTGCGAGCGAGTTCTAATTGGATATTTGAACAATTTACGCTCCGATTCACCGATTTAGTGTCTAAGTGTTGGAAAATCATAAGTTAGCGTGTTTCGGATATGAAATAGATTTGGATTCGATCGGATCGTCATTGGATCGGCATCCAATAATTCGAACTTGGAATTATTCCGTATTTCGGACTTGCGAGCGAGTTCTAATTGGATATTTGAACAATTTACGATCCGATTCACCGATTTAGAGTCTAAGTGTTGGAAAATCATAAGTTAGCGTGTTTCGGATTTGAAATAGGTTTGGATTCGATCGGATCGTCATCGGATCAGCATCCGATAATTCGTACTTAAAATTATTCCGTATTTCGGACTTGCAAGCGAGTTCAAAATGGATATTTGAACAATTTACGCTCCGATTGACCGATTTAGAATCTAAGTGTTGGAAAATCATAAGTTAGCGTGTTTTGGATTTGAAATAGGTTTGGATTCGATCGGATCGTCATCGGATCGGCATCCGATAATTCGTACTTGAAATTATTCCGTATTTCGGACTTGCGAGCGAGTTCTAAATAGATATTTGAACAATTTACGCTCCGATTGACCGATTTAGAATCTAAGTGTTGGAAATGTTAGAATTGGTGAGGTCTATAGCTCGTAAAAACCTATAGTTTAGCTATGTATGGTTGATAGTATAGGATTGCATATTGGTACGTACCTTAGTACGTGTTCTGATTGCAGAACAGAGAGCCATGACTACATGGTAATCCACTTGAGTGGGAGACTCAAGGGATTGGTCCCATGTAACCTAAATACGTTAGCAGCTCTGATTAGGGTTGGTCGCCCTATCAGGTTAAGCTGTTGGGATGACAGAGCGTGGGTGTCTCCACCACGGTCATTACCAGGCACAGTGTCTGTGGCCGAACGGAACCAACACGGTGCACAGATCGATGAGCAGACATCGGTGCACTAAACCGTGTTTCTGCCTAGGGTAAAACGGTCATAAACCCTGAGGAATCGTGTCTGGTGGACTAACCAGTTGTGTGGTGCTTTGGCGCACCAATGTGTGAGGATCCGGATGCAGTGATCCAAAACCACGGTGTACTGGGTTACCCGGCTGGCGTTGCATCAGCATGTCACTCCTGCAGGCTATCCACACCCCTAACGGGAGGTGCGTTCCTTGGTCTGACCTACGTCGTATTAAACCCTGGCCAGGTGGTCATCAGTTCGACTAGTGACGGATCCGGTTACTCGGCAGAGTTATCAGAGGTACGATGTATGTAGTCAACCTGGAAGGAAACGAGTCATATGAGCACTCGAGTCTGACGGTATTCTCCACCGCTCGAGTTGCATCATGGCACCAGTGGAGGGACAGCGAGTTTACCATACTAAGCGGAGAGCAGGGGTATGAGAGAGAACATAGTAAGTCCGGGAGAATTGGAGTACAGCCTGCATCGCACTCTGGGTGGCTACACAGGTTAACTCAGACTCAGAGGATCGATGGTACACTCGGGTAGTGTGTCGATCGAGTCTGAGTTGGAAGCCATGAACCCTGGTCCCTGAAGGTTCCACCTTATCGACATTATGTACGGTTCTTATACCATCTCCTCGAAACACAGAACGTAGTTAGAGGAAGCGAGAAGTCCAAGCATACGCTCCGTGAGTGCTTTGCACTAGTGCACGGTAGATGCGTAGCTACGTGTGTGCACTAAGAGGAAACCCTAGGTTAGTGCAGAGACGCATGTAGCAATTCCTTGCCATAAGTGGACTTTGCCACATGGGTGCGATGCACCGGGACATGTTGCGAGTTGACTAGTTGACTTCACTAGGGGCACTCTACGGGAACCTCAGAGAATAGTGAAATCACTGGTGCACTTCACTTATGTGTGCCTTGCAAAGTCTCGTACACGAGGAACGGCCAACTAGTGGCATAAGGGCGTTTTGGTCATACCATGCGCCACTATGCACTAAGGGGGCCGGCCCAAAGTGTTGAGAGACTGGTCAAGGCCGGCCCCATTAGTTTCGGGAGGTTGTTGCCTTCGATGAAGGGGCCGGTTATGAGGCGCAGAAAACGGGCTGGTTTTGACCGTTTTCGAAAACAAGGAAAGGATAGAGATAAAGAAGAGATATATAGGGATAAGGTTTGAATCTGTCATCCTTATCCATACTGTCCTTATCCATATGAATAGGCTGGCCCTATATATGAGAAGGAGAGAGAGGGTGCACGAAATTAATATAGAGCCATGCAAGCCCTAGGGCCGGCCATGGCATGGGGAAACCCTAGCCGCCCCCTCTCCTCTCTTCGCATCTCCTCTCTCGTCTCTCTCTCCCTCGCTTGCGCCATTGGATGGCGACTCGTCTTCCTCACGTGGTGTTTTGTAGAAGGAGAAGTCTCGTCATATGGAGGCACTCAGAGATCCATCGACGAGGTGCCGTGCATCGTGTGAGATCGGGTGAACTAGAAGGCGTCTCCCGCAACCTTTTGCTGTCCAGAATCTGCACAGAAAATCAATGTTGTTTCTGCGATTCCGGGAGCTACAGAAATCCAAATGACGTGAAACTTGTTGGAAAAGTTGCGTCTCTAAGTTGGCTACCTGCAGTCCAAATTTCAGCCCAATCGGAGTTCGGAGCAGAAAGTTATGGCCATCGCACCGAAGCTATGTCGAGCAGATCCGTAGCCCGTCTCCATCGACAAAGAAGAAATTTGTCGCGGTGAAAGATTCCGCACGCAGGTATGACCTCTAACAAGTAGATCTAACATAATTAGAACATGCATTCATGCTAGTTTGTTCTTTCGCATTAGATCATCGTTAGGGGTTCGCGTAGTTGCCATGCTAGATTCATACACGCATATGTAGATCGTTTTGATGAAAATTTTGATATGTAACGCACACCGCTCACGGTCCTCGGACCTTCACTTTGCTTCCGCTGCGGGCCTCTACCATGGATTTATTTCCAACAATTGGTATCAGAGCACGCTAGTGGTGTGCGTTTCATGTTTTTCATGAAACCGTCATGTGCGCGCATGAATAGTATGTGCCGCCATCGGGGTTCTACGAGTAGATCATGCATAGTATATTTTTGTGTGTTCTATGAATCGTTCTTGCAGGGCGCCGCTTCTAAAATTATTCTGGATATGTGATTGCTTGCTACCGGGGGTCGGACCCCGTGTTAGCGATTTTGTCTGGATAGTTTTTCTTCTGTGTGTGGATAGATTTTAGAGCCATAGTCGGGCAAGAGGTGAAGATTTACCACCCTTGATTCCCAGGCTTTTGCTAGGTTTGTTTTCCTTTTCTTTCTAGGAAATTGTGTACGAGCGAGCACTTGCTCGAAGCGTACTAGATCTTTTTCGGTTACAGATTGAAGAGGAGGACTTGCCGTGGAAATCCACCATCGGGAGGACGAGCGGAACCTTAGAGGACGATGGCGATCCGGCGAAGCGTACACGATGACGGCAAAGGGTAGAAAGCGTCAGGAGATCGTATACAGAGGCTTGCACCGGATCGAGGAACCTTGCGAAGGAGACAGAGAGCCTGCGCTGTGCTAGTCAGGTTCAGGGGTCGGACCCTGAACTTGATTCAGTTGTGTGCTTGTTTCTTTCAGTAGTTCTTTATATTTATATAGAGAACCCCGATGCAATAATTTGATTATCTGTGTTAGAGGGATGCCCTTTCCCCTCGGGTCCTAGCGACCTTATTAGGATAGGATTCCATTAGTGACGCCTATTATTTAATTGACCCTTGATGATAGCATGAATTCCTCACATTTGGTTATGCCCCCATTAGGTCAACACCCGATTAGTCGGGTGTGCCTATTTGGCAAGCATCGAAACCTAGAATGAGTTGGAATTCTACTATGACATCATTCGTCAAATTTATAAGCGAGGCACCATGGTAGTGGAAGACCTTTCCTGTCAGTCTGACCTTAGGCTAGGCTCCAGGGCATTAGCGTGATAGCCAAGTTTGCGAAGCATCGATGTTTTTGGAATATGTAATGTGACCCTTGAGTGGAGAAATCCACTTGAGGCAGGGACTATGATATTCCGAGATCGATTAATGCTTCACGAAAGGCTTGAACGTCAATGGGAGCACGGTATGACCAGGGTCTAGTGTATAGGTTGTGGTGACCTTAGTGTACACTCATACTTGCATTAAATAACCCTCAACTATAATAAGGGATGTGTAAGAGGACTCGTCGAGATCCTCTGGCCTCCACAACCAACTGCTTTGTGTCTGGGTGGAAGGGCGTAGCTCGACACCCCCTAGGGTGAGGGTTATGTTTTTCAATGCCAGATAACTTAGCAGTCTCCTTCAGGATATGGCAGTTACGGGGCCAAGAGAGAAGGGCTTTTTATCCCACCCTAGTGGGGGCCGCATGAACTCCCGTGCCGTAATTGCTTAGGCTCGTGGTTAAGCATCCGAAGTACACGTGAGGTATTCGTTGCGAAGACAATGGTGATCACGTGGTACTGGCCAAAAGATAACCATGGTTCATCAAAGCCCTTAGTTAGCAGATTTGGACTGGGTCAAGGAAAGGCCCGTGTAAGCGGATTGACGCTACATGATGCCCCCTAGGGCAGGTGTAGTCGATTCCGAGATCTTACATATATGGTTAATTAATCCATAGAGGTGTTTTCGCTGTGAGGGTAGCGCTAACATTTGGATATAATTAGCTTATTTTCAAAATCCATAAAATAAGTTTTCTTGCATTCATTTTCATTCAACCATATAGTTCCCCTATCCGCTATCCCATAAGAGAACCAGTTATCGGGTCTCTAACTACGTAGAGTGGAAGCGCAATCTTTAGCTTATGCTTAGGGTAGTAAATTTACATTGGCTTGCAATCTAAATATCCCTGTACTAGATCTAACAGGTCCAGATATCACTAGGGCACTAACTAGGGCATATGACGACTAGCAAGAGTCTAAGGAGAAGTGCAAGTGCTATGTTATAGCAGACTTGTGGACAACTCTTTAGAAGCAAGTCAGAGATATGCCGGGACTTCTCAAAATAAGTTTTACTTGCATAAGATGTCTGCTAGGCGAAGTCGGTAGACTCATCGCTTATCCACCAAGATACTTGTCGGTACCGAGATGTCAGTGGGTATGCTTGTTCGGGAACACATCTTTGAGTTCCAGAACGAACTAGATTCCCAAGACATGGTACCAGATGACGAGGTGGTGGAAGACGTCTGTCTTGCATCCTTGTCTGGAACCTTCGAAGGCGTTATCAGAGACTTTAGCTTTAACAAGTTAGAGATGATAAACGCAGAACTTCTAAGGAGATTTCCAAGAGACTAAGGATGGGATCAAGATTAATGGCAAAGCCTTTAGTGCTTAACCTAGGCCTTCTTTAGAAGGAAGTAACTTATCAGAGATCGAAAACTATTCTAGTGCAGAAACTGGTGTGGACTCCTAAGTCTGGTAACGCTAAAGACGGAAGTGTTTCTGTTTTGGCGAGAATAGGGGGTATTTGAAGATTGAGTATGGCCTCAGGATGTTAGGAGTAAAGTCGCTATCTAGTAGCAGCTCTTATGCTTCTTGGAATGTAGACTTCGGGTCTACAAAGATTCAAGAAAAGCAGAAGGCTACTTTATAGTGACGTAATCCTAACATAGGTATTGATGCCATAAGCCGCTGCGGAAGCTGTTAGGTATGATTGTCTTAGTTTTCCGAAATACGGATTTTGTTTTTAGAGATGTAGTTTTGTTTCCTTCTTGGTAAATGAAGTTTTTAGTTTTAGACAGCACCGTGAGTGTGTATCTTAAACTGAATAGATAGCTTCATAGTTAGAGGAATAGATCAGAAAAATCTCTTTATATTTAATCCTAATTCGGAAATAGATTTCATGACAGCTGCAGCGTCTAATTGAAATTCATCTAAATCCTTTGGAGAAGCTATCCCATTTGTGACCCCTCTTATTTAGATATTCTGCCTTAGATAAATTCAAAGGTAAAAGAAGGCCGAGTTTCTGTTCACAGATTCATCGGAGATCCTTCTAACCTATGAGTGTTATCTGGAAGACAGAATAACTAAAAGGGCCACTAAGGTATTGGTGTTAGTTAATTTTGACGTCTATGGTTCCAAGAGCGTCTAGGCGATAGAAGACTCTTCGATTTAATCGAAGAAATAAGTCACTATCGGATGAGTACCATAGGATCCTGAGGGAGCATGGGATTAGCTCCCAGTTAAATGCTCCAAGGATGACACGTCAGAACGAAGTCTCCGAGAGAAGGAATCGGACCCTGTTTGACATGGTCCGTAGTATGATGAATATTGCCAAATGTACTACCCACCCTTTGGTGGGGTTGTACCTTAAAACAGTAGCTTATATCTGAAACTCTCTCTCATCTAGATTAGTGCCTCAGACCTATAGAGAGCTATGGTCTAAGCGAAAGCTGACACTATAGAGTCTCGAGATATAGGGTTGTCCTGCACTTGTGCAAAAGGACAAGAGGGATGAGATGGAGATGAAGTTCCAGGTATATCTGTTTATAGGTTACCCTTAGGAGGCATAAGGTGGACTGTTCTATGATCTTGAGGTTTAGAAGGTAATCGTTTCTACGAATACCATCTACCTAGATCAGGATTATATTATAGACCATAAGTTTACCGGTAAGATAGTTCTGGGTGAACTACTGGGTACTAGTAGAGAGTGCGCATCTGAAAATGTAATGGGAGTAGATGATACAAGAAACTAGTATACCAGACACTGTAGAAATAATTCACTTTTGTACCACCACCACTTCGTCGTTGTGGGACCATCAGAGCTCCTGAAAGATACTATGGAGAAACTTCGATAGTTAATCCAGAGTTTCAGGAGGATGATCCCTAGAGCTACGAAAAAGTAGTGGGAGCTTCCTTTGTACCACCACCACCTCGTCGTTGTGGGACCATCAGAGCTCCTGAAAGATACTATGGAGAAACGTTGATAGTTAATCCAGAGTTTCAGGAGGATGATCCCTAGAGCTATGAAGAAGTAGTGGGAGCTTCCTACAGCTCTGACTGACAAAAGACCATGGAGGCAAATTTGCATCAATGTCCCTTGGAACAGTCTTGACACTTATAGCACTATCACCCTTCGGGGTGTAGGAGGTGTATAAGAAGAGCACCCGATTAAGACTTAAGTAGCTAGATTAGTTGCCAAAGGAGAAGGGATTGACTATGTCAAAACCATCTCACTGGTAGCTATGCCTAAGTCTATTTCGGATCCTCTTAATCCATCGCAGCCCATTATAGTTGGGAGATCTGGTTGATGGATGTCAAGACAGTTATTCCCTAACGAGAATTTGGAAAGGACATATGGATGAGTAGCCCCAGGCTTTGTGTCAGTAGGTTAGGAAGATATGGAATGCAAGTTGCAATGGTCCATTTATGGACTGATGCAAGCATCCAAGTTGGAATATCTATTTTGATCAAGGAAATCCGCTCACACGGATTTGATCAGAATGATGATAAACCAAGTGGGTACAAGAAAGGTGAAAAACCTACAAGGGTGTACGTAGTACTTTACGTTAATGATATCCTACTGATTGAAAATGACATAGGAATATTGTTTATGGTAAAGGTTTGTAGTCATCACAATTCGATGTGAAAGACCCTAGTGAGGCGAGTTATGCTTTGGGAATCAAGGTAACTCGAGATAACCAGAGCAAGATTCTTTTGCTGTCACAGGCTACGCATGAAGATACGATTCTAACCAGATTCGGTTTACGAGGCTAGATATCTATTGTGCAGCAGGAAGATAGGTCGGTTTCAGTCGAACCCGGGTCCAAATCACTGGACTAAAGTGAAGGGTATACTCAGAAATCCTTATTAAGTGAGGATTGTGAGTTAGCTTGCACTTCACAGGTCCTGATATCGATTGGATGCACAGGGTCTGACTTTGGTGTCAGATGTGCATTCCAGAGAATCAATTTCAGGGATTATTTTTATCTTGGGATTAGAAGCGGTAGATGGTAGAGTGTGAAGCAAGAGTGCATCACAGACTCTACCACAGAGGCTTAGCACGTTGTTGCGTGCTAGGTAATATATAAGGTGGTAAGGCTTAGGAAGTTCTTAGAGAACTTGGGACGCGTACCAGAAGCTCAGTTATCTGTTGTTGCAACAGAAGAGCGGTAAGCAAGGTCCAAGGAGACTAGGCACCGCCATGAGGGGAAACCCATCAAGTACAAACTCCACTTGATCTGACAGTTATAGGAGGAAATGCAAGTAGCGGTACTGAGGTGGAATCTATAGACAATGTTGCCAATTCCTTTAGGGAATTCCTGCAAAGGCTTTTGGGCAGCATGTAGAAGCTACAGAGCTCAACACCGTTATTCCTCGTTAGACCTAGTGGGAGATTGTTAGAATTGGTGAGGTCTATAGCTCGTAAAAACCTATAGTTTAGCTATGTATGGTTGATAGTATAGGATTGCATATTGGTACGTACCTTAGTACGTGTTCTGATTGCAGAACAGAGAGCCATGACTACATGGTAATCCACTTGAGTGGGAGACTCAAGGGATTAGTCCCATGTAACCTAAATACGTTCGTAGCTCTGATTAGGGTTGGTCGCCCTATCAGGTTAAGCTGTTGGGATGACAGAGCGTGGGTGTCTCCACCACGGTCATTACCACGCACAGTGTCTGTGGCCGAACGGAACCAACACGGTGCACAGATCGATGAGCAGACATCGGTGCACTAAACCGTGTTTCTGCCTAGGGTAAAACGGTCCTAAACCCTGAGGAACCGTGTCTGGTGGACTAACCAGTTGTGTGGTGCTTTGGCGCACCAATGTGTGAGGATCCGGATGCAGTGATCCAAAACCACGGTGTACTGGGTTACCCGGCTGGCGTTGCATCAGCATGTCACTCCTGCAGGCTATCCACACCCCTAACGGGAGGTGCGTTCCTTGGTCTGACCTACGTCGTATTAAACCCTGGCCAGGTGGTCATCAGTTCGACTGGTGACGGATCCGGTTACTCGGCAGAGTTATCGGAGGTACGATGTATGTAGTCAACCTGGAAGGAAACGAGTCATATGAGCACTCGAGTCTGACGGTATTCTCCACCGCTCGAGTTGCATCATGGCACTAGTGGAGGGACAGCGAGTTTACCATACTAAGCGGAGAGCAGGGGTATGAGAGAGAACATAGTAAGTCCGGGAGAATTGGAGTGCAGCCTGCATCGCACTCTGGGTGGCTATGCAGGTTAACTCAGACTCAGAGGATCGATGGTACACTCGGGTAGTGTGTCGATCGAGTCTGAGTTGGAAGCCATGAACCCTGGTCCCTGAAGGTTCCACCTTATCGACATTATGTACGGTTCTTATACCATCTCCTCGAAACACAGAACGTAGTTAGAGGAAGCGAGAAGTCCAAGCATACGCTCCGTGAGTGCTTCGCACTAGTGCACGGTAGATGCGTAGCTACGTGTGTGCACTAAGGGGAAACCCTAGGTTAGTGCAGAGACGCATGTAGCAATTCCTTGCCATAAGTGGACTTTGCCACATGGGTGCGATGCACCGGGACATGTTGCGAGTTGACTAGTTGACTTCACTAGGGGCACCCTACGGGAACCTCAGAGAATAGTGAAATCACTGGTGCACTTCACTTATGTGTGCCTTGCAAAGTCTCGTACACGAGGAACGGCCAACTAGTGGCATAAGGGCGTTTTGGTCATACCATGCGCCACTATGCACAAAGGGGGCCGGCCCAAAGTGTTGAGAGACTGGTCAAGGCCGGCCCCATTAGTTTCGGGAGGTTGTTGCCTCCGATGAAGGGGCCGGTTATGAGGCGCAGAAAACGGGCTGGTTTTGACCGTTTTCGAAAACAAGGAAAGGATAGAGATAAAGAAGAGATATATAGGGATAAGGTTTGAATCTGTCATCCTTATCCATACTGTCCTTATCCATATGAATAGGCCGGCCCTATATATGAGAAGGAGAGAGAGGGTGCACGAAATTAATATAGAGCCATGCAAGCCCTAGGGCCGGCCATGGCATGGGAAAACCCTAGCCGCCCCCTCTCCTCTCTTCGCATCTCCTCTCTCGTCTCTCTCTCCCTCGCTTGCGCCATTGGATGGCGACTCGTCTTCCTCACGTGGTGTTTCGTAGAAGGAGAAGGCTCGTCGTATGGAGGCACTCAGAGATCCATCGACGAGGTGCCGTGCATCGTGTGAGATCGGGTGAACTAGAAGGCGTCTCCCGCAACCTTTTGCTGTCCAGAATCTGCACAGAAAAGCAATGTTGTTTCTGCGATTCCGGGAGCTACAGAAATTCAAACGACGTGAAACTTGTTGGAAAAGTTGCGTCTCGAAGTTGGCTACCTGTAGTCCAAATTTCAGCCCAATCGGAGTTCAGAGTAGAAAGTTATGGCCATCGCACCGAAGCTATGTCGAGCAGATCCGTAGCCCGTCTCCATCGACAAAGAAGAAATTTGTCGCGGTGAAAGATTCCGCACGCAGGTATGACCTCTAACAAGTAGATCTAACATAATTAGAACATGCATTCATGCTAGTTTGTTCTTTCGCGTTAGATCATCGTTAGGGGTTCGCGTAGTTGCCATGCTAGATTCACACACGCATATGTAGATCGTTTCGATGAAAATTTTGATATGTAACGCACACCACTCACGGTCCTCGGACCTTCACTTTGCTTCCGCTGCGGGCCTCTACCATGGATTTATTTCCAACAATTGGTATCAGAGCACGCTAGTGGTGTGCGTTTCATGTTTTTCATGAAACCGTCATGTGCGCGCATGAATAGTATGTGCCGCCATCGGGGTTCTACGAGTAGATCATGCATAGTATATTTTTGTGTGTTCTATGAATCGTTCTTGCAGGGCGCCGCTTCTAAAATTATTCTGGATATATGATTGCTTGCTACCGGGGGTCGGACCCCGTGTTAGCGATTTTGTCTGGATAGTTTTTCTTCTGTGTGTGGATAGATTTTAGAGCCATAGTCGGGCAAGAGGTGAAGATTTACCACCCTTGATTCCCAGGCTTTTGCTAGGTTTGTTTTCCTTTTCTTTCTAGGAAATTGTGTACGAGCGAGCACTTGCTCGAAGCGTACTAGATCTTTTTCGGTTACAGATTGAAGAGGAGGACTTGCCGTGGAAATCCATCATCGGGAGGACGAGCGGAACCTTAGAGGACGATGGCGATCCGGCGAAGCGTACACGATGACGGCAAAGGGCAGAAAGCGTCAGGAGATCGTATACAGAGGCTTGCACCGGATCGAGGAACCTTGCGAAGGAGACAGAGAGCCTGCGCTGTGCCAGTCAGGTTCAAGGGTCGGACCCTGAACTTGATTCAGTTGTGTGCTTGTTTCTTTCAGTAGTTCTTTATATTTATATAGAGAACCCCGATGCAATAATTTGATTATCTGTGTTAGAGGGATGCCCTTTCCCCTCGGGTCCTAGCGACCTTATTAGGATAGGATTCCATTAGTGACGCCTATTATTTAATTGACCCTTGATGATAGCATGAATTCCTCACATTTGGTTATGCCCCCATTAGGTCAACACCCGATTAGTCGGGTGTGCCTATTTGGCAAGCATCGAAACCTAGAATGAGTTGGAATTCTACTATGACATCATTCGTCAAATTTATAAGCGAGGCGCCATGGTAGTGGAAGACCTTTCCTGTCAGTCTGACCTTAGGCTAGGCTCCAGGGCATTAGCGTGATAGCCAAGTTTGCGAAGCATCGATGTTTTTGGAATATGTAATGTGACCCTTGAGTGGAGAAATCCACTTGAGGCAGGGACTATGATATTCCGAGATCGATTAATGCTTCACGAAAGGCTTGAACGTCAATGGGAGCACGGTATGACCAGGGTCTAGTGTATAGGTTGTGGTGACCTTAGTGTACACTCATACTTGCATTAAATAACCCTCAACTATAATAAGGGATGTGTAAGAGGACTCGTCGAGATCCTCTGGCCTCCACAACCAACTGCTTTGTGTCTGGGTGGAAGGGCGTAGCTCGACACCCCCTAGGGTGAGGGTTATGTTTTTTCATGCCAGATAACTTAGCAGTCTCCTTCAGGATATGGCAGTTACGGGGCCAGGAGAGAAGGGCTTTTTATCCCACCCTAGTGGGGGCCGCATGAACTCCCGTGCCGTAATTGCTTAGGCTCGTGGTTAAGCATCCGAAGTACACGTGAGGTATTCGTTGCGAAGACAATGGTGATCACGTGGTACTGGCCAAAAGATAACCA
The DNA here is from genome assembly GCA_947650365.1 of Chamaelirium japonicum. Lineage (NCBI taxonomy): Eukaryota > Viridiplantae > Streptophyta > Magnoliopsida > Liliales > Melanthiaceae > Chamaelirium > Chamaelirium japonicum. The sequence goes on along the minus strand of CANTAL010000459.1, from coordinate 54,815 downwards.
TGGTTCATCAAAGCCCTTAGTTGGCAGATTTGGACTGGGTCAAGGAAAGGCCCGTGTAAGCGGATTGACGCTACATGATGCCCCCTAGGGCAGGTGTAGTCGATTCCGAGATCTTACATACATGGTTAATTAATCCATAGAGGTGTTTTCGCTGTGAGGGTAGCGCTAACATTTGGATATAATTAGCTTATTTTCAAAATCCATAAAATAAGTTTTCTTGCATTCATTTTCATTCAACCATATAGTTCCCCTATCCGCTATCCCATAAGAGAACCAGTTATCGGGTCTCTAACTACGTAGAGTGGAAGCGCAATCTTTAGCTTATGCTTAGGGTAGTAAATTTACATTGGCTTGCAATCTAAATATCCCTGTACTAGATCTAACAGGTCCAGATATCACTAGGGCACTAACTAGGGCATATGACGACTAGCAAGAGTCTAAGGAGAAGTGCAAGTGCTATGTTATAGCAGACTTGCGGACAACTCTTTAGAAGCAAGTCAGAGATATGCCGGGACTTCTCAAAATAAGTTTTACTTGCATAAGATGTCTGCTAGGCGAAGTCGGTAGACTCATCGCTTATCCACCAAGATACTTGTCGGTACCGAGATGTCAGTGGGTATGCTTGTTCGGGAACACATCTTTGAGTTCCAGAACGAACTAGATTCCCAAGACATGGTACCAGATGACGAGGTGGTGGAAGACGTCTGTCTTGCATCCTTGTCTGGAACCTTCGAAGGCGTTATCAGAGACTTTAGCTTTAACAAGTTAGAGATGATAAACGCAGAACTTCTAAGGAGATTTCCAAGAGACTAAGGATGGGATCAAGATTAATGGCAAAGCCTTTAGTGCTTAACCTAGGCCTTCTTTAGAAGGAAGTAACTTATCAGAGATCGAAAACTATTCTAGTGCAGAAACTGGTGTGGACTCCTAAGTCTGGTAACGCTAAAGACGGAAGTGTTTCTGTTTTGGCGAGAATAGGGGGTATTTGAAGATTGAGTATGGCCTCAGGATGTTAGGAGTAAAGTCGCTATCTAGTAGCAGCTCTTATGCTTCTTGGAATGTAGACTTCGGGTCTACAAAGATTCAAGAAAAGCAGAAGGCTACTTTATAGTGACGTAATCCTAACATAGGTATTGATGCCATAAGCCGCTGCGGAAGCTGTTAGGTATGATTGTCTTAGTTTTCCGAAATACGGATTTTGTTTTTAGAGATATAGTTTTGTTTCCTTCTTGGTAAATGAAGTTTTTAGTTTTAGACAGCACCATGAGTGTGTATCTTAAACTGAATAGATAGCTTCATAGTTAGAGGAATAGATCAGAAAAATCTCTTTATATTTAATCCTAATTCGGAAATAGATTTCATGACAGCTGCAGCGTCTAATTGAAATTCTTCTAAATTCTTTGGAGAAGCTATCCCATTTGTGACCCCTCTGATTTAGATATTCTGCCTTAGATAAATTCAAAGGTAAAAGAAGGCCGAGTTTCTGTTCACAGATTCATCGGAGATCCTTCTAACCTATGAGTGTTATCTGGAAGACAGAATAACTAAAAGGGCCACTAAGGTATTGGTGTTAGTTAATTTTAACGTCTATGGTTCCAAGAGCGTCTAGGCGATAGAAGACTCTTCGATTTAATCGAAGAAATAAGTCACTATCGGATGAGTTCCATAGGATCCTTTGGGAGCATGGGATTAGCTCCCAGTTAAATGCTCCAAGGATGACACGTCAGAACGAAGTCTCCGAGAGAAGGAATCGGACCCTGTTTGACATGGTCCGTAGTATGATGAATATTACCAAATGTACTACCCACCCTTTGGTGGGATTGTACCTTAAAACAGTAGCTTATATCTGAAACTCTCTCTCATCTAGATTAGTGCCTCAGACCTATAGAGAGCTATGGTCTAAGCGAAAGCTGACACTATAGAGTCTCGAGATATAGGGTTGTCCTGCACTTGTGCAAAAGGACAAGAGGGATGAGATGGAGATGAAGTTCCAGGTATATCTGTTTATAGGTTACCCTTAGGAGGCATAAGGTGGACTGTTCTATGATCTTGAGGTTTAGAAGGTAATCGTTTCTACGAATACCATCTACCTAGATCAGGATTATATTATAGACCATAAGTTTACCGGTAAGATAGTTCTGGGTGAACTACTGGGTACTGGTAGAGAGTGCGCATCTGAAAATGTAATGGGAGTAGATGATACAAGAAACTAGTATACCAGACACTGTAGAAACAATTCACTTTTGTACCACCACCACTTCGTCGTTGTGGGACCATCAGAGCTCCTGAAAGATACTATGGAGAAACTTCGATAGTTAATCCAGAGTTTCAGGAGGATGATCCCTAGAGCTACGAAAAAGTAGTGGGAGCTTCCTTTGTACCACCACCACCTCGTCGTTGTGGGACCATCAGAGCTCCTGAAAGATACTATGGAGAAACGTTGATAGTTAATCCAGAGTTTCAGGAGGATGATCCCTAGAGCTATGAAGAAGTAGTGGGAGCTTCCTACAGCTCTGACTGACAAAAGACCATGGAGGCAAATTTGCATCAATGTCCCTTGGAACAGTCTTGACACTTATAGCACTATCACCCTTCGGGGTGTAGGAGGTGTATAAGAAGAGCACCCGATTAAGACTTAAGTAGCTAGATTAGTTGCCAAAGGAGAAGGGATTGACTATGTCAAAACCATCTCACTGGTAGCTATGCCTAAGTCTATTTCGGATCCTCTTAATCCATCGCAGCCCATTATAGTTGGGAGATCTGGTTGATGGATGTCAAGACAGTTATTCCCTAACGAGAATTTGGAAAGGACATATGGATGAGTAGCCCCAGGCTTTGTGTCAGTAGGTTAGGAAGATATGGAATGCAAGTTGCAACGGTCCATTTATGGACTGATGCAAGCATCCAAGTTAGAATATCTATTTTGATCAAGGAAATCCGCTCACACGGATTTGATCAGAATGATGATAAACCAAGTGGGTACAAGAAAGGTGAAAAACCTACAAGGGTGTACGTAGTACTTTACGTTAATGATATCCTACTGATTGAAAATGACATAGGAATATTGTTTATGGTAAAGGTTTGTAGTCATCACAATTCGATGTGAAAGACCCTAGTGAGGCGAGTTATGCTTTGGGAATCAAGGTAACTCGAGATAACCAGAGCAAGATTCTCTTGCTGTCACAGGCTACGCATGAAGATAAGATTCTAACCAGATTCGGTTTACGAGGCTAGATATCTATTGCGCAGCAGGAAGATAGGTCGGTTTCAGTCGAACCCGGGTCCAAATCACTGGACTAAAGTGAAGGGTATACTCAGAAATCCTTATTAAGTGAGGATTATGAGTTAGCTTGCACTTCACAGGTCCTGATATCGATTGGATGCACAGGGTCTGACTTTGGTGTCAGATGTGCATTCCAGAGAATCAATTTCAGGGATTATTTTTATCTTGGGATTAGAAGCGGTAGATGGTAGAGTGTGAAGCAAGAGTGCATCACAGACTCTACCACAGAGGCTTAGCACGTTGTTGCGTGCTAGGTAATATATAAGGTGGTAAGGCTTAGGAAGTTCTTAGAGAACTTGGGACGCGTACCAGAAGCTCAGTTATCTGTTGTTGCAACAGAAGAGCGGTAAGCAAGGTCCAAGGAGACTAGGCACCGCCATGAGGGGAAACCCATCAAGTACAAACTCCACTTGATCTGACAGTTATAAGAGGAAATGCAAGTAGCGGTACTAAGGTGGAATCTATAGACAATGTTGCCAATTCCTTTAGGAAATTCCTGCAAAGGCTTTTGGGCAGCATGTAGAAGCTACAGAGCTCAACACCGTTATTCCTCGTTAGACCTAGTGGGAGATTGTTAGAATTGGTGAGGTCTATAGCTCGTAAAAACCTATAGTTTAGCTATGTATGGTTGATAGTATAGGATTGCATATTGGTACGTACCTTAGTACGTGTTCTGATTGCAGAACAGAGAGCCATGACTACATGGTAATCCACTTGAGTGGGAGACTCAAGGGATTGGTCCCATGTAACCTAAATACGTTCGCAGCTCTGATTAGGGTTGGTCGCCCTATCAGGTTAAGCTGTTGGGATGACAGAGCGTGGGTGTCTCCACCACGGTCATTACCAGGCACAGTGTCTGTGGCCGAACGGAACCAACACGGTGCACAGATCGATGAGCAGACATCGGTGCACTAAATCGTGTTTCTGCCTAGGGTAAAACGGTCCTAAACCCTGAGGAACCGTGTCTGGTGGACTAACCAGTTGTGTGGTGCTTTGGCGCACCAATGTGTGAGGATCCGGATGCAGTGATCCAAAACCACGGTGTACTGGGTTACCCGGCTGGCGTTGCATCAGCATGTCACTCCTGCAGGCTATCCACACCCCTAACGGGAGGTGCGTTCCTTGGTCTGACCTACGTCGTATTAAACCCTGGCCAGGTGGTCATCAGTTCGACTGGTGACGGATCCGGTTACTCGGCAGAGTTATCGGAGGTACGATGTATGTAGTCAACCTGGAAGGAAACGAGTCATATGAGCACTCGAGTCTGACGGTATTCTCCACCGCTCGAGTTGCATCATGGCACCAGTGGAGGGACAGCGAGTTTACCATACTAAGCGGAGAGCAGGGGTATGAGAGAGAACATAGTAAGTCCAGGAGAATTGGAGTGCAGCTTACATCGCACTCTGGGTGGCTACGCAGGTTAACTCAGACTCAGAGGATCGATGGTACACTCGGGTAGTGTGTCGATCGAGTCTGAGTTGGAAGCCATGAACCCTGGTCCCTGAAGGTTCCACCTTATCGACATTATGTACGGTTCTTATACCATCTCCTCGAAACACAGAACGTAGTTAGAGAAAGCGAGAAGTCCAAGCATACGCTCCGTGAGTGCTTCGCACTAGTGCACGGTAGATGCGTAGCTACGTGTGTGCACTAAGGGGAAACCCTAGGTTAGTGCAGAGACGCATGTAGCAATTCCTTGCCATAAGTGGACTTTGCCACATGGGTGCGATGCACCGGGACATGTTGCGAGTTGACTAGTTGACTTCACTAGGGGCACCCTACGGGAACCTCAGAGAATAGTGAAATCACTGGTGCACTTCACTTATGTGTGCCTTGCAAAGTCTCGTACACGAGGAACGGCCAACTAGTGGCATAAGGGCGTTTTGGTCATACCATGCGCCACTATGCACTAAGGGGGCCGGCCCAAAGTGTTGAGAGACTGGTCAAGGCCGGCCCCATTAGTTTCGGGAGGTTGTTGCCTCCGATGAAGGGGCCGGTTATGAGGCGCAGAAAACGGGCTGGTTTTGACCGTTTTCAAAAACAAGGAAAGGATAGAGATAAAGAAGAGATATATAGGGATAAGGTTTGAATCTGTCATCCTTATCCATACTGTTTTCAAAAACAAGGAAAGGATAGAGATAAAGAAGAGATAGAGAGGGTGCACGAAATTAATATAGATCCATGCAATCCCTAGGGCCGGCCATGGCATGGGGAAACCCTAGCCGCCCCCTCTCCTCTCTTCGCATCTCCTCTCTCGTCTCTCTCTCCCTCGCTTGCGCCATTGGATGGCGACTCGTCTTCCTCACGTGGTGTTTTGTAGAAGGAGAAGGCTCGTCGTATGGAGGCACTCAGAGATCCATCGACGAGGTGCCGTGCATCGTGTGAGATCGGGTGAACTAGAAGGCGTCTCCCGCAACCTTTTGCTGTCCAGAATCTGCACAGAAAAGCAATGTTGTTTCTGCGATTCCGGGAGCTACAGAAATCCAAACGACGTGAAACTTATTGGAAAAGTTGCGTCTCGAAGTTGGCTACCTGCAGTCCAAATTTCAGCCCAATCGGAGTTTGGAGCAGAAAGTTATGGCCATCGCACCGAAGCTATGTCGAGCAGATCCGTAGCCCGTCTCCATCGACAAAGAAGAAATTTGTCGCGGTGAAAGATTCCGCACGCAGGTATGACCTCTAACAAGTAGATCTAACATAATTAGAACATGCATTCATGCTAGTTTGCTCTTTCGCGTTAGATCATCGTTAGGGGTTCGCGTAGTTGCCATGCTAGATTCATACACGCATATGTAGATCGTTTCGATGAAAATTTTGATATGTAACGCACACCGCTCACGGTCCTCGGACCTTCACTTTGCTTCCGCTGCGGGCCTCTACCATGGATTTATTTCCAACAGGAAAATCATAAGTTAGTGTGTTTCGGATTTAAAATAAGTTTGGATTCGATCGGATCGACATCGGATCGGCATCCGATAATTCGTACTTGGAATTATTTTGTATTTCGGACTTGCGAGCGAGTTCTAATTGGATATTTGAATAATTTACGGCTCGGTCTCGGACCCTGGGGTTGCAGCCGGAGCCCTCCGAGCTACCCCACCCTTGCCTCTACGAACCCTCGATCGTGATGCCATCTGAAACAATTTAATTTACATATGAAATAGTAAGATTTACATATGAAACAATATGAAACAGTTTGATTTATATATGAAACAGTATGATTTATGAAACAGTTTGATTTACATATGAAACGGTATGATTTACATATGAAACAGTTTGATTTACATATGAAACAGTATAAAATAATATGATATACATATGAAACAATATGATTTATATATGAAACAATTTGATTTAAATATGAAACAATTTGATTTACATACGGTCTAGTCATTTTATGTCTCATCTCTGTCACTCTTATCGCATCCCTCTTCTATCATTTGATCTGCATTCGTTGTCCAGTTTATATTATCGACCTCTTCATTTTCGTCGTGCACTGTGTCGACAATGATTATCTTATCATTCTGGTATGCATCCAAATCATCATCGACGACCCCCGCATCCTTGTCTCCCATGTCATAAAAATCTCTGAGTGGTGACCTGACTACAATTTGCCAACCTGGAGAGGTATTATCCGGTGCATAAAATATATGTTCCACTTGAGAGGCAAGAATAAATGGATCTTGATATTGGGTATTCAATCTCTTGCCAGTGTTGATGCTGATAAAACCGTATTTGTCGACATTATAATCAGTCCCGCGATTATTAACATCATACCAATCGCATTTGAATAATACGATCCGATTTTGGCCAAGGAATTTAATCTCGAGAATCTCGTTGAGGACGCCGTAGAAGTTGATATTTCCTAATTCTTCTTGCTCACCGTTGACGACAACCCCACTATTTTGGATTCTTCATGATTTTTCACTATCTTTCGTTCAAAATCTATAACTGTTCACGATATAACCATCGTACGATATTGCGTCTTGCAAAGGACTACAAGATAAGCGCCAGAGATCTTCATTCATCAGCGGATCGTGGTTGTCGTGCAGCTCTTGTTCCTATAATAACCACATGATATTCATGATATGAACACATAATTATTGTTCGGTAATGGATGTCAATAAACTTCAGTAATGATGTGAATACTTACGTGTTTCTCGAACCACGATATGAATTCACGATCATGAATTTGTGGAGCATTTCGAGTACCCCGATTATTAATGATGGCTTTATGCTTCCTGTTTTACAGGTTTGAATTAGATTATAATTAGCACATATACTTAATGAATGGACTGAAAGAATGAGTAAATGATCGTAAAATGCTTACTCAATGAATGGCCACACTTCATCACATTGGCGTAACACATACATATGTGCCTGTTGAATCTCATCTACAGACAATCGATGGGTTTTGCCTCCTCCTACCGGTCTACCCATTTCGGCAAATATAGACAGACCCCCATCGAAGTCTATTGGACCACCGTCATAGTTCCGCTCAAGTTGATTGAATCGCGTGTCTATACCATGTAGGTATCTTAAGCAGAATATTAAACATTCTTCTGCTAAGTATCCTTCAGGAATTGATCCCTCCGGACGACTTTTATTACGAACATATGATTTCAATGTTCGCAAGTACCTAATTTGAGAAAAATAATTATGGATAAATACATCAAGAACGATCAAATACATTAAAAAATAAGACAAGACGATTACCTCTCGATAAAATACATCCAGCGGTAATGAACTGGGCCACCGAGTTTGGCCTCATTTGCCAAGTGAACGGTCAAATGCACCATGACATCAAAGAAGGAATGTGGAAATATCATCTCTAGCTTGCACAATGTGATCACAATATCCCTCTCCATCTGATCAAGTTGGTCCAGTCTAAGTACCTTCGAGCACAACTGTCTGAAAAAAGTGCTGAGCTCAATTAACGGACCGGACACCTGTTCGGTTAAATTTCCATGTATAGCAAGAGATAACAATCGCTGCATAAGAACATGACAATCGTGGCTCTTTAATCCAGACAACTTTCGGCCATTCTCTTGCACGCATCGTGCGATATTCGAAGAATAACCGTCTGGCGTTTTCACAGACAGTAGGAATGCACATAAGGCTGCCTTTTGCTGTGAGCTCATGGTGTAGCATGCAACTGGCAACACATACTTATCCCCAATCTCTTGGGGATGAAGTGATTTTCGGATGCCCAACTCTTTAAGATCGAGACAAGATTTAAGATTATCCTTCATCTTACCATCGAGATTCAGCAGTGTTCCTATAATGTTGTCACACACATTTTTCTCGATATGCATGACATCCAAGTTATGCCGCAAGAGTAGGCTGCTCCAGTACGGTAGTTTAAAGAAAATACTCTTCTTCTTCCAGTTATGCTCACGCGTAGAATCTTCATACGTTCTCTTCTTTTTACCTTTCCCAAGTGCCACGGCATCAAGCTGATCTAATTCGCACAAGACTTCTACCCCCGAAAGCTGCTCCGGGGCCTTTGCAAGTTCCTTCTTGCCGTTGAACGCTCTTTTGTTCTGCCTCCACTTATGGCCGTCAACAAGGAATCTTCGATGGCCCATATAACAGAACTTACCTCCGTTCTTTAACCGTAATGAATCTGTCTCCTTATTGCATGTAGGGCACGCCAATTTTCCTTTAGTACTCCACCCGGATAAGTTGGCATATGTAGGAAAATCGTTGATGGTCCATAGAAGTGTCGCATGCATCCAAAAATTCTGGCGCAACGAGCCATCATATGTATCGGCCCCAACTTCTCATAACTCGTTCAACTCCTCAATCAACGGCTGCAAGTAAACGTCAATATCATTACCAGGCGACCTGGGTCCGGGAATGAGCAAGAAGAGCATTGTGTATGGCTTTTTTAAGCATATCCAGGGAGGCAAATTGTATGGAACTAGGACAACTGGCCAAATGCTGTACGACACGCTCATATTCCCAAAGGAATTGAAGCCATCGCTAGCAAGCCCTAACCTGACGTTGTGAACTTTATATACGAATTCAGGATAGGTATGATCAAAATCTTTCCACGTCAGAGAGTCGGCCGGATGTCTCATAACCCCGTCATCTGTACGTTCTCGTGCATGCCACCTCATGTGCTCAGCAGTCTTTGATGACATAAACAACCTCTGAAGCCTGTCCCTAAGCGGAAAGTATAGGAGAACCTTTGCAGATACATTTTTCTTTCTCCGATTGGTACTAGATTCGGCATCCGTCTCTTTATATCTTGTTGCTCCGTATATGTGGCATGACCGCGCATGTTCGTACTCTTTCCGGTACCACATACAATCGTTCACGCATGCATCAATTTTCTCATAACCCAGACCGAGATCTTTAATTATCTTCTTCGCCTCGTAGAATGATTTTGGTACTGTCTCACCTATAGGAAAAGCCTCTTTCAGCAACTCTACCAACATATTAAATGACTTATGACTCCAACTATTGAGGCACTTCAAATGAAAAAGCTTTACAGTGAAAGAGAGTTTTGAAAACTTCTCACACCTCGGGTATAGAGGTTGTTCGGCATCCTTAAGCAATCTGTAGAACTTGTTCGCTTCAATATTGGGTTGATCACCTGACGGAGTTTCCGTGCCAATTCCACCTTGCAAATCATGTATCATACCCTGCATGTCATCGTCATTGTCTGTATTAATATTGTCATCAGCGATCACTGTATTTGCAGTTTCACCGTGAGCTGCCATAGGGACTGCATCTAGCTCCTCACCGTGTGAGGACCAACGGGTATAGCTAATGTCAATGCCACGCATTACCAGATCAACCTCACATTCCTCTCGAACCTTCCTAGTCACCCTTCCGCAGTCTATACAGGGACACATAATTTTTCCATCAAGCGGTGCAAGACGCTCAAATGCAAAATCTAGAAATTTCCTGACTCCTTTTCTGTACTCTTGGCCCATGTGATTCGAATTACGCATCCAACTCTTATCGATCGAAGACATCTTCGTCTATCTGGCTATACAACACCTGAAGTAATTTCAAACAATGTTATAAAACTCCGTATAATTTCGGTTTCGGTTCCCGGGTATGGAATACCGAACTGAAACTTCTACAAGCCATCTACATCCCTAATGGATGGGTGTATTATGATGAGTAGACTAGTTACATAGTAACCGACAAAAATATAACCCACACCGAAATCGACCGACAAAACCGACGCTCACCCTAGTCTAAAAACTACATTTTGCCCCCCATTCCTCCATTCAATTTAGTTTTGATAGGATAAAAATTACCAAATGAGGGAATTAAGTAGATGACAAAAGGGGTATTGTGCAAACTAGGACTGTCAATTGGGCCGGGCTAGCCCGATACCCGCCCGTCCGACCCGAAAAAATTTGGGCTGAGTTCGGACATAATTTTATACCCGAAAATCAATTCGGATTGGGCTCGGGCTAGGTTCAGCCCAGCCCATATTCAGCCCGAACCCGAATGCATATATATTCAATTAAAAAACCCATGAAGCATTGAATCCCCTGTACAGTCTGTACTACCCGAGCATATTGAGTAACCAAGAGTCGCTCCGACCCTCCAACATCTTATTTCCATAGTTGACTGATAGCCAGCACTAATTCAATGGTCAATATACCCTTTCCCATTTTGGGAGTCCCACTAATACTATCGCAGATTCCCAATCTTCTGTTTCACTTCCTTCCAAACAAAAAAAGTCTTTTTTTTGCACTAAAGCCCCTAACTGATCGAAGTCGGACGCCCTCCATGGCTCCATTCTCAATCTTTTGTTACATCTATGCTTGTAGTACTAGATGTCCAATTTTTCTTTATTTTAATTCACTGCAAATCTTAATTGGGCTAACATTTCAAACTTGCAAATCTTAATTGGGCTAACATTGCAAATCTTAATTGGGATAACATTGCAAATCTTAATTGGGTATTGTGCTAACATTTCAAACTTTAGTACGCAATTTGAAACAAATTAAACTAAGGGGGAAAGGGAGGAGGAGGAGGAGCTCACCAGAGATGGTCAGCAGGCCTCGAGGAGGAGGAGGAGCACTGGCGTCGCAGTCAGTGGCGCGAGAGATGGGAGGGGTGGCCGGAGGTGCAAGGGAGGGGATGGGTGGCCGGCCGGAGGGGGGGTTTAGATCGAGAGAGAGAGAGAGAGAGAGAGGAGGGGAGGAAGTAGAGAGAGAGAGAGAGAGAGAGGGGGAAGGGAGGCCGGGGAGGGGGGGAGGAAATAGAGAGAGAGGGCCGGGAGGTCGGGGAGGGGGGGAGGTCGGAGGGGGATGGGTGGCCGGAGGGGGATGGATCGTCGGGCTGCCGGAGGGGGACGGGGTCACCGGGCTGCCGGAGGGGTCGGGTCGGTGAGAGAGAGAGAGATCGAGAGAGGGCCGGCCGGAGCAAGGTTAGGTCGAAACAGATCGAAAGAGAAACGGCTCGCTAGGTGTTTTATTACAGGGTTTTTACCGACGGATATAATTATACCGTCGGTATAATTACCGACGGTAAAATAATATCCGTCGGTAAAAATCGATGACGAAACACAGGGTTCCATTTTTTTCCAGAGAGCCGGAAAAAACCCTGAGTTTCGTCGTCGATTTTTACCGACGGACATTATTTTGCCGTCGGTATAATAACTTTATACCGACGGTAAAATAATGTCCGTCGATAAAAATCGACGACGAAACTCAGGGTTCCATTTTTTCCAGAGAGCCGGTAAAAACCCTGAGTTTCGTCGTTAATTTTTACCGACGGACATTATGCTACCGTCAGTATAAAGTCATTATACCGACGGCACTATATGTCCGTCGGTATAAATCCATTATACCGACGAAAATATAATCTTCCGTCGGTAAAGACTACTTTACCGACGGACCGTATATCACCGTCGGTAATAAAGATGCAAAAAAATTAAAAAATATCTAAGTTATAATACCGACGGAAACTAAGGTTACCGTCGGTAAAATGTATATTATTACCGATAGAAATGGAAATTTTCGTCGGTAAATAACCTATTTCTTGTAGTGTATAGAATATTTAGCGACACACCGTATGCATCGCTGAAAATAAAAACATTTTATGACGTATATAATAACGTCGCTAATAACTTCTAGCGAATAAATAATAGCGTCGCAGAATGCATACTCTGTCGTCGCATAATGTATACTTTTAGCGATGCAATAATTACGTCGTCGAATTTATTTATTGAGCCAAATGTATATATTAGGCGATGCAATCATCGCGTTACAGAATATACGAATTCAGTAACGTAATGTATTACATGCATTGCCAAAAGACAAATTCTTTATATTTTTTGGTTAAATTTTAAATTTTTTTTTTGAAATCTTTATACACATGTATTCATCCACAGACATTTCAATAAAAATAAAAGTACACAAGTATTCATTTAAACTCATTTAATGTCAAATCAAAATACTAAATTATTCTTCTAAATACACATGTTTATCCACTCATTTCTATGAAGGATCAGTAATACAAAACCCGACATCCATAACATCAACTGAAGGACTACAAAAAAAACTCATGTCTTTGATGATGATGCCGCATCTTTTCTGAAATGTCAAACCTTGCCACAAGCTTTTCCGTAACCTCCACTGAAAGTTTACCAAACCGTGCTACAAGCTTCTCTGTCCCCTTGCTTTTGGTCAGCCCAGTCCACGCCTCGTGCTCGGATCTGAAACTGCAAAGAACACAATGATGCTTTAGTTATTATGCATAACACAATAAAGATAAAAATTCTATACAAAAAATATTTTACAATTCCTACCAACGTTGTTGGCCTCGGTCGGTGGACTAGTTATATGTTCTTGTGGGGTCAATATAAGCTGAGATTGTGCAGGCTGAGGTTGGAACCGTGTCCTCTCCGTTGGATACACTATAAGTGAGAAAGTTGATGAAAGATGCATTACTAGTTTAATTCAAAACATTAGGATTACTAGACATCAATACGACGGTAAATCAAAAGTGTAAAGAACCAATACAAAGAAAGGGGGAAGACATAATAAAACTATATCGCAGAACAAACATGTATCCAGTATCCTCTAAGTTACCTGTTCTTTGAAAATAACCGTTACAGCATCGAGAAGAAATTCCCGTGCAAATTCAGGACTTTTGGCATGCTTCTGGGGGCGGGAACCATCACCATCATATTCATTTCCATCCTTGTCCATAGAATCATCATCCTGCTCTTGCAGTCAACAAGTCGTTAGATAAACATTGACAACTTAACATACATAGACAACATCTATTTCAACTTAGCACTATAAATAATATTTTGTCCAATGAACGTGATAAAGAGAAAGTTCTAATGACCATTACCTCTTCTTTCTCGGCTTCTTCAGCATGCTCAAAAAATCTTGTGATCCCAAATCTTGAATCAGATAATGAACTAGCAAGAGACTTTTCCCAAATCTTAGCGTAGTCTCAAGCAATTGATCTCCTGGACAGCATAGTCCATGCCCCACTCTATTTTAATGTAAATGACAACTTTTCTTTAAAGCTCAAATATAAAAAACTGCTAATGCAACTACTAAATTTCACAAGAGCCAATCTCTCAAGAGCCTAGGCCGAAAGGCCCCAAAATATAGCACTCCGCCTACACTTGAAATCAAAGTTGGGTAGCATCAGGCCAATAAAACCTTCTCGATCCCCTACAAGCCCTGTATCAAAGATGAGAGCGCACCAATGTTATGTAAGAATTACAAACCAAGTAGTATCATGGTAGTGGTTTTCCACTAAGGGCAGCACCTAGGATCAACTAGGCCTGGAGCTACTTGAAGCATATTATGTGCCATATGTTGCTTCTCAACTGTTGGTATATATAACAACAATATCACTTGCCCAGCAAGAGAGAGACGGTTGCCCTGACATGCATCAAATCTTGACAGAGAAACCTCATGTGGACGTGCTTATAACCATGTTGCCATAGTACTGGTATACAAGCTGATACGAAATGTACAAGCCAACCCGACAGGTTTTCATGGGTTATATTGACCCAACCTGAGCCAACCCGACCTGACACGACCCGACCTATTTAGTAAACGGGTTCGAGTTCGTGTGAAATAAAGAATGTTAAGTTATTCAAGATTAGAATAAAGCATAATCTCTCTAATTCCAATAAACTGAATCTGCAAGGAATGTTATTCATACCGAATAGCTTTTACCGATTCGTTTACACAGAATGATGACATCCAATCAATGTCCCTTTGCCTACCAATCCAGGCTGAATGCGATTCACTGGTCGGCTACGGGAAACCGCTGGCTGTGAGCGCAACACAACATTCTGTGCGAATGAATCGATAAGAGCCTTGGGGTAAATAGTATTTTCCACGACGTAAAACATAAACTGTGCATAAAAGCATTTTAAAATGTGCATAAAAGCATCTTTTCCCTAGGAACCTATTGAACCTCTAGTTCACTTAATAAATGGTATGGATCTAGAGGAGAAAATAACATTTTCAGTGACAATTTGATACCAGTATCAGGCTATATCTGGGCATGTTGTTTTTAGCCATAAAGTATATGTACCTGATTTATAATAAATGGACAGTTTGGCTTAGGCTATAATATGGGTGATATGGACACCTGATTCACTTAACCAAATGGATAACAATTCACAAGAGACCATGTGATGATAGCAATGCAACAAATCACAATGCAAAGTTACATATAGCATCTCACAAACTGAAATTTTAGATAACAAAGGGCATGATTAACCAAAAATAAGCTTGACAAAGTTGTGATTGAGTGAAAACATAAGCAATGAGGGCAAACAAGACATAATGATCCAGAAAATATCATGATATAGAAGATGCATGGTTAAAAAAAGAATGAAGCTCAACGCTTGCAGCCTAGGCCTCAAATTGATCGCGCTGACCATTTTATTCATTCATACCAACCCTCATGTACACAACTCCACAAACTGTCCAAATAGCCATCAAAATAGATATTGGGAATACAATAGGTAACCAGCAGATTCAAAAGCCATATGAAAGATATACATATTACATAACAGAACAGAAAAAGAAAAAACTGAGCCCGTTCGACAACTAAATAGTTGAAGCAAGTTCAAAACAATAGCATAAAATCCTAGAATTGGAAGAAAATTGAGTACACAAAGGGTCGGCTCGTCGGCTGGTCTCAACAGTACAAAAGAGAAAAAGAAAAACAGGGGAGACTAAGGGGGCGTCTGACCTGGTCGGTGGGGGGTTGTCGGCTCCGGCTGCGGCTCTTCCTCCGGTCGGCAGCACTCCGACTATCGCGCACCACACCCACAACAATAGGGAGAGATAGATTGAAAGAGGGAAAGAGATAGAGAGAGAGAGAGAGAGAGAGAGAGAGATCGGAGAGGAAGAGAGGGGAGATCGGAAGGGGGCCGGGCGGCTCATGGGATGGAGGGGGGTGGCCGGCAGTGAGGTCAAAA
The DNA here is from genome assembly GCA_947650365.1 of Chamaelirium japonicum. NCBI lineage: Eukaryota > Viridiplantae > Streptophyta > Magnoliopsida > Liliales > Melanthiaceae > Chamaelirium > Chamaelirium japonicum. The sequence continues at coordinate 39,093 of CANTAL010000459.1, read as the reverse complement.
AGGGGGGCGGCGGGCGACGGGCGGCTGATGGGATGGAGGGGGGGGGGGCTTAGGGTCAAGGGGGGCGGCGCCATTGGGGATGGAGATCGGGTAGAGAGAGGAGAGAGATCCGAGAGATAAGAGAGAGAGCGAGAGATGAGAGAGAGAGAGAGAGAGAGAGAGAGAGTTGGGTTGGGTTGGGTCGGGTATGGGTTCGGGTGAGATGAGAGGGAGAGGGAGAGGGAGAGGGAGAGAGAAGGAGAGTTGGGTTGGGTTTTGGGGACGGGTTCGGGTTTGGGTTTTGGGTTTTGGTTTTTTTTTTGTTTTTTTGTTTTAGGTTTTTGTTTAGTTTAGTTTAGTTTTTCTTCTTTTTTTTTCAATCCCGGTCGAGCTCGACTCGCGTCGCACCGAGGCGTGCCGGCATGCGAACCTCGCCGAGTCTGATAGATTCGCCACGATATTATATATATATATATATATATATATATATATATATATATATATATATATATATATATATATATATATATATATATATATATATATATATATATATATATATATATATATATATATATATATATATATATATAGAGAGAGAGAGAGAGAGAGAGAGGGGGGGGGGGGTGTTACGTTGCGCTGTGCGCTGCGTCCCTAAGAAAATGCGCTGTGATTTTTGGGTCATCCGATCGCGCGGATTGGCTGCGAATCCACGCGAAATCGCAGCCGCCGTCGGATGCCCCGTCTGATCCGGTGAACCGCACCCCCGCCCGGCCGTCTGATCCTCCGGGTCGAAGCCCGACCGTTTGATCCTGTGCACCACACCCCTGCCCGGTAGTTTAACGTGCGGTTCGATTCCTATCCGTTGGATCGATGGGAATCGAACGGGCGAAAATGAATTTCGCTGCTACTGTAGTGGCTACAGTAACAGCGAAAATCATTTTCGCCCGTTCGATTCCCATCGATCCAACGGATGGGAATTGAATCGAGCGTTTATATGCACGGCGAGGGTGCGGTTCACGGGATCAAACGGTTAGGCCTCGACCCGGGGGATCAGACAGGCGGGCGGGGGTGCGGTTCACGGGATCAGACGGGGCATCCAACGGCACGTGCGATTTCACGCGGATTCGCAGTCGATCCACGCGATCGGACGGCCCAAAAATCGCAGCGCATTTTTTTTAGGGAGGCAGCGCACAGCGCAACCTAACACTCCTATATATATATATATATATATATATATATATATATATATATATATATATATATATATATATATATATATATATATATAGTGTTCATGCCTCGCCTCGGTACACATGCTCACGTGCTCGTGTAACCACACCTCCAACGTAGCCTTGTTACCCTTACCCGGAACCCACTACCTGGTCCCGCTCGAGTACAACCAAGAACATCACCGCCAAATATATTAAAATAATATTTTATAAAACTGGGTTGTTCTGGGCAAAAACACCCTGAAATGCCGGTCATTACAGAACGTGTGAGAGTTTTTCGGGATTGAGAGAGAGAGAGAGAGAGATTTGGGCGCACAGAGAATATATAGATGGGTGAGGGTGGCGGGAATGAGATTAGGGATCAGGTTGGAGTAGGGGTGTCAACGGGTCGGGTCGTGTTGGGTTCGTGTCGTGTCGGGTCTTCTCGGCTCTACCGTGTCCAATCCCTAAACCTGGACCCGAACCATTTATTAAACGGATCTATTGTGTCGACCAGTTTACGACCCGAACCTGTTTAGGCCTGACTAGACCCGCTAACTTCGTGTCGGGTCGTGTCGGGTCTGCCGTGTCGAGTCTGAAATTGCCAACCCTAGGTTGGAGTCGTGTCTAGTTTAGGGTCGTTGCAATGCCCTAGACCCGGACCCAACCCATTTAACCACTACAACATATATGATCTGTGTGGCGGGATAAACGACGGCCATCCCTACCCGGCCGAAAAAGGAATCAAATCCGGTGGCCATTCAACACCGCCGGAAAAGCTTGAGCAAATACGGCGTCTAATGTCCACCGGCCGAAATAAAATGAGCAAATCTGGCGGCCAAAGTCCATTGGCCAGAAAAAAAGATAAAATCCGGCGGCCAAAGTCCACCGGCCGAAAAAATATGAGCAAATCCGGCAGCCAAAGTCCACCGGCCGAAAAAAAATTGAGCAAATCCGGCGGCCAAAGTCCACCAGTCGAAAAAAAAAAAAAGAAAAAAAAAATCCGGTGGCCAAAGTCCACCGGCCAAAAAAGAAGAGAAAATCCGGCGGCCATCCAACACCGCCGAAAAAGCTTGAGTAGATCCGGTGGCCAGCCAACGGTCACCAGTCGAAAAAAATGAGCAAATTCGGGTGGTAGGGGAGGCGTCGGAGAGGGAGGAGGGGATGAATGCTCTCCTTTTTCATCGTCGTCGTTGCTGGTTGGCCTACACTGAAGATGGAGCAAAAAAAACTAGTCATCTCTTACAGGATAAATATATATAATCCCAATTATTAAGTAGGTTTGATGGATAGGAGAGCTGGTAAATGCATCGTGTTGTAGTGAACTAATCCTGTCTAGACCCTAAACTCGTACCAGACCCGTTTAAAAACAGGTAGATCCAATAAGACAGTTGTGGGATTTTAAATTCTTGCATTCTCCGTACGAAAAACGTCGCCATAAAAAATTGAGAATCTGCGCCGTTATAAACAATGTTTCCAAAAATAAGGAATTTTGCGATGCATAACTATGTCACCGATTGCAACTAGCAGCATACTTAATCTCGTCGCTAAAACTTTTAATTTTTCGTGACTAAATTTATTTCGTCGCGAAAAGTAAACAATTTAGCGACATCTTATTGTGTCGCTAAATAGCTATTTATCATGCCAAAAAAGTCCCCTTATAGGCGCGAAATTTTTATTTAATGGAATGATTATGCGACGCACGTACAACGTCGCTATAAAAAAATAAGAATCTGCCCGTTGCCAAAAATTTTAATTTTTTGCAACATAATTTATTTCATCGCTAAACATAAATAATTTAGCGACGTCTAACTGCGTCGCCAAATAGCCATTTATCATCACCAAAAAACTTTATCCGGCCTTCTAGGCACGAACTCAACTATGCTAGGAAACCTTTAGCGACACGATTTTGCGACGAATAACATATTGCGTCAAGAAAATGCAACTTTTGGCGACAGAAAAGGATCTGCGTTGTTATAAACAATATTTCCAAAAAATAAAAAATTTTGCGATGCATAACTATATCGCTGATTACAACTAGCAGCATACTTAGTCTCGTCGTCAAAACTTTTAATTTTCCGCGACTAAATTTATTTCGTCGCAAAAAGTAAATAATTTAGCGACATCTTATTGTGTCGCCAAATAGCCATTTATCGTCGCCAAAAAAGTCCCCTTATAGGCACGAAATTTTTATTTTACGAAACAATTCTGTGACGCACGTACAACATCGCTATAAAAAATTAAAAATCTATAACGTCATAAACAAGAATTTCACGACGCACAACTACGTCACTAATTGCAACTAGCAGCGCACTTAGCCCCGTCGTCAAAATTTTTAATTTTCCGTGACATAATTTATTTCGTCGCTAAACGTAAATAATTTAGCGACGTCTAACTGCGTCGCCAAATAATCATTTACCGTCGCCAAAAAACTTTATCCTCCTAGACACAAACTCAACTATGCTAGCAAACCTTTAGCGACACAATTTTGCGACGAATAAGATATGGTGTCGCGAAAAGGCAACTTTCAGCGATGGAAAAGGATATGTGCCGCAGATAAACGTCGCTAAAGGTGCAATTTCTTGTAGTGCAAGATGAAACCCTTGGTATGTTTATGTGAACTAATCATAAATAAGGACTGATATATATGATCGAGTTCGGTATTCGGATTGAGTTGGGTTCTATCCGAGTCCCAACCAGAACCTGCCCGTATTCAGTTTCATGTCCACAAAACTTAATTAGAACCAATATTTAAACGAACCAATTTGGTCAAAATACTCGAACCAACCCGACTTATTTAGGAAGGGATGGGTTGGTTCTCGATTCCCCCTACCCAATTAAGTTGCACCTCTAATACCAAGTTAACCCATTCAAGTGTTCGAACTTCCAATTTATACGGTTTTATGGTCTGACCTTCAAAACACCGAGCGAGAGTAACCTATAATTTGTACAACGTTTGCATATAAATATGTACAAATGAAGTTTTACCTAAACATATGAAACTTTAATTGCACAAATTTGACTATACATAGTCATTCAAGTAGATCGTATTTAACGATAGAGACATGTTAAGATATGCTTTAGTATTAGATAGATCCTGCCGTTTGGAAAATAACTATTTTACCCCTACATATAGTTGTACAGAAAAATCATACGAAGAGTAACGATTCGTTAATAAAAAGTAACATTTCTTTGAAATCACATTTCATTAGTTGCTAAAGTGATTTCACGAACTGTAGTCGCCATAGTTATTTCACTGTAGCAAAGAGTAACGATCTGCTACAGTACGTTGAGATTGTTACTCTTTGCTACAATACTTTACAAGTTGTTATTCTTTACTATAGTAAAATCACTGTAGCAGTCACTATATATGCTACAGTCAAATCACTGTAGCAAAGAGTAACAATATGCAAAGTACTGCAGCTAAAGAGTAACAATTGCATATTATTTACTCTTTAAAGTGATTTTAGGATTTGAGTCAATTCTGTTATTTAAAGGGGATAAAAAGTCAACAAAAGACATGTTGTAAATGCATGCATCTTTTCGGGAGGGGACTGGTGCAAAACTCTCTTTGGCTATCATTTTCACCAAACAGATCTGTTATCAGGGACCTAACACTAAGTCTTCCAAAAAAATTTCAAAAACTAAATATAATAAAAGATTAATTTTTTTTAATATCATGTTCTTTCTAACAAATTCTTTTCCTCCCCCATCTTGCTTTGCTGCAACCAAGTCCTTCCGGTAACTGGACGACGGCATTTGATCTGGGTATGGACTCCTTGGAGCGAACTTTTCCTCAAATCCATTGTTGCCTTGTTTGTACGTGCTAATCATGACCGTTGATTTCACGTTCACATGATTATAAAATTTAATAAAAATAGCATCCTGAAAAGAAGAATAAAAAGACCATAATAGCCTTTAGCAGGCTCTCACTCACCATCTAGCTAGACTATAATATAAGCCGGAGGGGTCTGTACTTAGCACCCCATGGTTGAGAAACTCTCTCTCTCTCTCTCTCTCTCTCTCTCTCTCTCTCTACTCTCTCTCTCTCTCTCTCTCTCTCTCTCTCTCTCTCTCTCTCTCTCTCTCTCTCTCTCTCTCTCTCTCTCTCTCTCTCTCTCTCTCTCTCTCTCTCTCTCTCTCTCTCTCTCTCTCTCTCTCTCTCTCTCTCTCTCTCTCTCTCTCTCTCTCTCTCTCTCTCTCTCTCTGTGTGTGTGTGTGTGTGTGTGTGTGTGTGTGTGTGTAGGAGAACTCCCAGGAGAACTCTTCCTCAAGTCCAATGTTGTCTTGTTTCTACGTGCGAATTAATTGACCGCTGATTTCACATTCACATGATTATAAAATATAATAAAAATTAAATTTTTATTATAAAATTTAATAAAAATATCATCATGAAAAGAAGAAGAAAAAGACCATAATAGCCTTTAGCGAGCTCTCTCACCATCTATACTATAATGAGCATTGCTATTCAGCCCGAAGGTTTTTCCGATACCGCTCAGCCCGATTGACGTGGCAGCGTGCAACTGGTGGTGTAAAAAACTTAAATGTCGCTAGTGGGTTTCAGCCACCAGTTGCACGCTGCTATGTCAATCAGGCCGCCGGAATCGTGAAAGCCTTCGGGCTGATTAGCATTTCTCATCTATAATATAAGCTGGAGGGTCTGTACTTAGCACCCCCACGATTGAGAAAACCCTCACCCACCCCATCTCTATGGCAACCTCAAAGGAGAAACTCTCTCTCTCTCTCTCTCTCTCCTCTCTCTCTCTCTCTCTCTCTCTCTCAATGTTTCCGGTTTTTTGGGAAGAGCTGGGTGGCGGTGTGTCCGTTGGTTGGGTGCATCGTAGGACCGAGGATGGAACTCGCCCGCACACACAGCGTGTATTCATAACATTGCTCCGGTGCGTATTGTTTGGTTTATGACAGGGCCGGCTTGACCATAAATCCATTAAGGCGGTTGTCTAAGGCCCCATGGGGAAAGAAGGCGTCCAAGGCCCAAAACCTTGTCATCAACCAATGAACGTATACAGAGGAGGAAGGCCCAAACCCACTTAAATAGCGCACAAGGCCCAAAACCATGTCATCAACCAATGAACGTATAGGAGGAGGAAGGCCCAAACCCACTTAAATAGCACACGACCCCATATGAAATAAAAAACTATGGCCCCAATTAAATTAAATAAAATCTTTCTATTATACATATTAAATTACTTAATACTATTTATATTGATATATTATATATTTTTAAAAAAAAGGTCTTATTTAGAGTTTCACCTTAGAGCATCTCCAATGGACTCCTAGCTCCGCTCTCTGCTTTAGGGAGTAAAAACCGTCACATCAGCTCAAACAGGGAGCTGAGTAAAGGAGCACTCCCGACTCCTAGCCCACTCCCTATTAAAGTCATAGTACCCCTCCAGCTCCTACTCGATTCTCTAGAAACCTGCTTGACTTTCGAAAAAATGTAGGAACAGACTAATAGGTAGCTTGCTGTTCTCAGGAGGAGCCTCACATTCAGTGTTGAAATTAAGGTACATCGTCGCCAACCAGTAGCGAGCCTCAGCCTGCATTCGATACGGCCTCCTCGAGCCGCTCCGGTTCAAAAGCCGCCGCATCTTCCGAAACATTCGGAGCTTTCGGGGTTAAACCCAGAACCTTGAACATAAGTTGGTCAGCATCGAAGTCGTTGTTGGGCGTCGTCAATAGCTTCTCCCCGGTGAATATCGAGTTGGCACCAGCAAGAAAGCATAATGCTTGCTCGGGCATGGAGAATCGCACTCGGCCAGCCGATAGCCTCACCATGGCCTTCGGCATCACGATGCGGGCCGTTGCAATCATCCGGATCATCTCCCATATCTCGACAGGCTGAGGACCAAAAAATCATAGGGTTCGTAATTCAGGCAATCGATGAGAAAATTAAATGGAAGAAATATATTTTTTGGAAATTTTTTTTTCAAACAAATATGAATATATTCGAGCATTTTGCATTTGTATTTGTATTTATTTTAGGTCAATACAGACAATTTATAAGCTTAATTGTATTGTACAACAAATTCAGCAAAGGGTGATGCTATATACAACCCCCTTTTTCCACAGAATTTTCAGAGAAAATAAAAATGAAAAGGGTTTAAATAACACTAATATGTCCCTTAAGAACCAGACAGGTATTTGGGTAGGAAAGGTAGATTCATGACGGCGGCAGTCAAGTGCTACCTAAAGAAGCGAGGCGGAGGATATGCAGCAAACCATTATCAAAGAAAAGAGGACCAGCATAACTTACATTCTGCTTCCCCTTTTGACTTTTTAGTTAGCAAGTCAGAACTCGGGAAAAAATCGGCTAGGGGAGAAGTCGGAAAAATCAGAAGAAAAAAAAAAAGGCGGAAAATAAACGGTAAAATTTTAGAACATATTTATATATAGATGTTACAATAGGTTTTTTGACCAATACATGATGGGATTAAAACATAGTTAATCGGGATTAAAACGCACAAATCGGGATTAAAATGTAAAAATCGTGACTTTTTCATAAAATCTTGATTTTTTCATGAAGTCGGAAAAAAGTCGCGTAGTAAACGTTTACTGAATAAGTCGTGTTTTAATCGAGACTTATTAAAAAAATCGGAGTTTTTGGTAACAGAGCACAGAGGAATGAAATGTAACCGCCAGATGGTGAATTTGATAATTGCACTCCATCGCCTAGATGGAGTTTTGTACTTCAGACATAATTTTTAATATAAGTGAGTCCGCTTGCATCTCTGGATAATATAGTGCTTTGTTTGAAGTAGAACAAAAAGAAAAATCTGATTGCGATAGCGACAGATATGTAAGATGACAACAAAAAGGACCATAGGACAAGAGTTTGCATATTTGTTAAGGAGACCATGAAAACTTCGAGAAAGTTTGTGAAAAGAATTGCGCAGCTCACACTACTGGAAATTAAGGCCCTGATCGATTAATCCATCAGGGGAGGGAGACATCATACGAGAAGGGATTTTTCTTATTGTTACAGCGTAAAGAACAATTACAAGCAAGTGTGGACCTTAGGCAATGCCTGGGAAGTGAGCGAGAGAGATCGAGAGTAAGCTCGCACGGTCCAAATGAACTTTCCATGGTTCACTGGGTTTAACTGTAGTTTCCGTAGTTCTACAGGTCGGATGGTCTAAATCCAGTTCTCCCGTGGATCACTGTAGCACTATAGTGACCCAGGGGTATGTTATATAGTATAGATATTAATAGAAGGCTTGTCGTGTACCATCGTACCAAACATCTTTTAAACAAAGATCACAATCACTATGACATTTCTTAAATGTTTCTGTACTTCCAAGGACAGTTCCCTCAATAAATTTGAGACAGTCAAAAGAAGTTCTCAACATAGAAAACATTTTATTATGTATATTGTCAAGACACTAATATAAAATCAGCAAGATCTGTACTCATGGAAAAGCAATATCATTGACATAGAAGAGATTGTAAAATTACCTTTTGATCCTGAAGAGGTGTACCCTTCACTGCAATCAATGCATTTATAGGGACACTCTCAGGGTGTGTGGGTAGGGTAGCCAGTGTATGCAACAAACCGACACGATCTTCTTCTGCTTCTCCAAGACCAATAATTCCTCCTATAGATGGAAAGAGTTGTGCATTACTTCACCAACAAAGAATCAAAGCATTCATCAGATGTTTATATTTTTACTACCGACAAAAAAAAAGCAAGATCTTGTTAACGCAAGATTATGAATAATGAAGTCATTGTGTCAACCAGCTAATCCAAATTTCAATGTTTGCTCCACATCAGCATAGTATTTAAAGCCCTTAACTTAGTCACCCCAAACCACGGTATCACCGTGGTTCGGGATCCAGCCATCGACGCTTGTTATTCCCGTCCAAATGGACGGTTCCGGATTGTTGAGATCTACAGGGCACCGGGTGAACCCCAAGGGGGCTCCCATCACAAGGGCTGAGTGAGCGAATTGGTGGGGACAGGTGTCGATGGCTGGACCCCAAACCATAGTGATTCTGTGGTTCAGGGAGACTATTTTAAGTCATTCGCATAGTATTTAGGGCAAATTACAAAAACCTCCCCTGACCTATATACCTCATTTTATATTGGTCCTTCAACTATTTTTTTTGAACAATTTGATCCCTGAACTATGCTTCGTCTGCATTTAGCCCCCTTAGTCAACTTTCATTCTAGAATACCCTTGTCTTAGTAGGCATAAGTTATATATTTCAAAACAATTTTGAGTCTTATTGAAAATTAATAGGGGTATTTTTGGGATAAAAAGTTGACGGAGGGGGACTAAATGCAGACGGAGCATAGGTCAGGGATCAAATTGTTTATATAAAAGTTGAGGGACCAATATGAAATGAGGTGAATAGTTCAAGGGCGGTTTCTGTAATTTGCCCTAGTATTTAAGTCCTTGTATCATGAACTCATAAGAATCTATAGTGCTTACGCAAGCATACAAAATTGAATAGGATCGACAAGCATGTTTATCTAGGTCAATTGAAAAGCTTTTTCTGAAAGCTGAGATGTCATAGCTTAATTACCTGAGCAGACACTGATTCCTGCCTCACGAACATACTGAAGTGTTTCTAGTCTCTCATCATAAGACCTTGTGGTTATAATGTTGGGGTAATACTCTCTTGATGTATCCAGATTATGATTGTATGCCGTTAGCCCTGCCTTCTTGAGCTCCACTGCTTGTTGCTTCTCTAGCATCCCCAAAGTGCAACAAACCTCCATGCCCATACCCCTGCAAGTATTGTTATCATTGCAAACTACAAGATAATATCAAATCTTTAACCTAGATAATGGAAGTGAGTGATGAGTTCACTTGCTGAATATTTTTTAGACATATGACCTGTAAAAGCTTAGAAAAATATGAAACAATTCTTTCCATAAGGTACATTGTAAGGGTATGTTAGAAGTTTTTTGTGTCAAGGGCGATGGATACTCATCCATTTTATAGGCCATAGTGCACATTGCCTAGCTTATAAGATGTGGATATCGTAAAGCACCCACCAATAAATGGCATTATCTGAAATAAGAGGGAAGATACCAGAACAAGTAACCATGTAACTTTCACAGCTGTGGCACAGCAGCAGATTATTAAGGCACATGGTGGTTCCTAACTGTTGCGCATTACCGCTTAAGGGGTTACCGAAAATGGAAATGATAATCACTTGGGCATACAATAATATTTTAATAGTGAACCAAAACTATGAGCATAAGGTTTAATCACACAGCTCAGCCTTTCACCGAGGCTGTTTTCTTTTCCTGGAAATTGGAATCCCCAGGAAATGGACCCATTCCCATATTCTTTCCATAACAGGCCTTGTACGTTTGCCTGTTCCCCGAGAAATGAAAGCCCATTGTTTGTAGGATTTTATTTCTCAACCATAAATCCCACCCATCCTCGTGGTGAAAGTGTGAAACCATGTACCTGTATACAAATCCAGATGTGGGAATATTTGTGAATCCTTGGGTACCTTGTGGTTTCATGGAAAGAATATGGGAATGGGCCCATTTCCAAGGAATTATAATTCCCAGGAAAAAGAACACAGCCTGATAGATATTCAGAAATGATTAACTATAGATGTTTACAATACCTAATTTCCTTAACGTATTCAAGGATCTGGCTGAAGTTGGTTTTCCTGCCCACTGTATCTCTCCATGCCGCACCCATGCAAAACCGTGTGCTGCCAGCATCTTTCGCCTACAAAATGCAATGTTACAGAACAGTCAGGAAAATCTATATAACATGGCACGTCGGTTTTGTGCTGACTAGACAAAACGGAAGCAAACTAGGACAAGCTAACTGGACAAAAATGAACTGAATAGATCTAATCATTCGTTCAAAAATCAACACGCGATCTCTATTTCCCCATCCATTCGTTCAAAAATCAACGTACGATCTCTATTTCCCCATCAACTAACTCCCTCCCTTGGTTTCAAATCCCGACCCATTTAAACTGCACTAAACCCCTAAAATCTCGGCCCATTTAAACTGCACTAAACCTGACCGTTCATCCCGTGATCGTTGTTCGCATCAACAGCTATAAACCCGCCTGCTGAAATTTCGACCGTTCCAAACCATCAGGTCGATCTAAAGGAATCAGTTCGAATAAAAGCAGCTGTAATTGATCGATTATAGGGGGAGGGGGAGTTGGTCGCACCGAAGGCGCCTGCTTCGTGCCAATCGGTACGAGCGAGGAAATGGTTGTCCATATGAATGGCAGTGTTATCATCAAAAGTGTTTTGTTGCCGAAGGCGTTCAGGTGTGTTGCCACCGAAGGCGGCCCGCTGCAATGCCGACAGGCACGGGCATGCACTAGTAGTAAAACAGAACAGTCGGATTATTTGTAGAGTCAATGATCTTAAAGGGCACAATTTTGGACAAGTAATACAATGAAAAAGGTTTTTCTTGGGAATAATAATTGTCAACAAAGATGAAATCTTGGGAGCTTTTGTACTGGAGACAAGAGAAAGATTAGCATCAGAAATCCCAAGGTTGCATTTACTATGCAATGAGATGTTAAAAGACAAGAGTGTGAATTGGCTGATATTTTCTGAGAAAAGCTAACTTTACATGTTACCTCCTATTGCAAAGTAAGGGATTAGAAACATTACAACTTTGCTTATTGTAACCTTTTGTTTCTAATTATACTAAAGTCAATTTTCAAATTTGACGAACCAAGCTTTCAACTGAAAGTGATGGGCAGTTTAAACATTGCACACCACACTAACAAAGAAGATGATCGAATTGAACTCAAGTATCACCAGGGCAATGCCCAACATATACAAATGTACATCTGTGCCCACGTACATGGTGCAAATACCACAGAAAAAAAAAAAAGTGAGCATATTTGCTTTGAATGGTTATTGTAGAAGAAATTCGTAAATCGCTCCGAGCTGGACATGCAGGGGAGGAAAAAAGAGCCATCAATGTAGTAGATGACGCAAGCATCAATGTCGACATACTATGTTAATGAAAAAATTGGATTACAAGCAATCAAGACACTCCAGCTATCATCATAAAGTGGGGTAGGGTGGAGATATGGACATCAAGATACAGAAAGAGATGTAGGAGCTAGACAATCTCACAGGATACTGTAGGCATGGCATGATGCAACGTCATGGTGTTGTATAGCAACACATCATGCTTCTTGCTCTTACGAAAGACCAACGAAGTCACCTAGGCACACATTAAAGCCATTGGTAGACCAACAATTGTATGATAAACAACCCAAGGAGCACCCAAATATGTTAGAAGCACTAGTGCATAGGAGTGTGTTAAATTGCAGGCCACCAATTTAAAATTCTAGGCTCAAAGCCTATGCATGTAATGACACGAAACAAACAATAAAAAGCCAAAATTTTGAAGTCCTCAAGTCCAAATCACGCACCGTAAACTATCTTTGTAGCGCAAAAGCAATTTGTCAAACAGCAGGTGTGTGTTCTGGAAGTGTGTGCAGGGGTACAAACCTTCAAGGCTAGTGCAATTGTTTTGCTATTTTGAGAATTTAATGTGTCACAAAACACAGATGTGGTGGAATCGGATTTTAGTACCATTAGGTCTCTCTCTCTCTCTCTCTCTCTCTCTCTCTCTCTCTCTCTCTCTCTCTCTCTCTCTCTCTCTCTCTCTCTCTCTCTCTCTCTCTCTCTCTCTCTCTCTCTCTCTGTGTGTGTGTGTGTGTGCGTGCGCGCGCGAGCATGTGTGTGTTCAGTTGTGGGGTGATGATTGATGAAGAATAAAGGATGGTCCAACCATGCAGTCAGGGAGCTAGTATGTCACATATCATCGTCGTCATGGAATCAAATGTCAACAGATTTCCTAGGAAATGATCGAAATACGTTGCTTTTAGGACCCGACATAGATTTGTTTGAGATTTGGATAGTACCAAATTTTGATTCAACATAACGAACTGCTTGTCGAAATGACAGGCATTCCAACTTTTTCCAGATAAAGTCATTCAGAAAATCCTTCTTTTACTATGAAAAAAAATCATATTTTCTTAGAAAAAATAAGTTTTTAGAAGCTTTATCTTTTTGTCTTCATAGAAAAATACTACCATCATATTCCCTATATTTTTCATAACATGTTGATATTTGACCAAAATCAACTGAAAGTTGACAGAATTCCCACAAATTTGAACCAAAACTTTCCTTAGAAAAATACAAGTGGGAATTACAAACTTTCCATAGAAAAATACAAGTTGCCCACTGACATTTGACCGAAATCAAACAAATATCCTTTCTTTGACCAATCCAAATCAACATTTAAAACCCTGATCGGCATGGCCTTGACATTTGTAGCAACGCAATGGAGGAACAGAGTAATTGTTCAGGCTTGGGTATGACAAAGAGTATGAGGTCAGGCTGAGGCCCAATAAATGTTGACTATTCTGGATCGAGTTTGGGCTTGGACTGATGTTTCTATCTCCAGGCCGAACCCATGAACGACCTATCCAGAGCTCGACCGAAATCATCGACACCCTTACTTAAGGTGGGTCATATACTCCTCCTAAAACTGCATTGCTGACCTCCAAACTTAAAGTGATCCTGCCTTCAATTAATTCATGCATACATTAGCATGCTCATACGAATAAAGTATATTAAGCACCTTTACTGCATCACATAGATCAAGTTGTACCACCCATGACTTCAGCAAATAAGGACAAGAAAACGACAAATGGAATTTCTCTAACCAGTTCTTACTGACTGAGAATTGGTAAGAATTCTTGTAAACGCTCATGTAATGTTGACGCACTGTTTGTTTTCGTATGAATGCACTCCTTTTAAGAAAAATATAGGGTTTGCATTATGTTGATTCACCTTTCAGGTAATGTTGATGTGCTGTTTGTCTTCATATGGATGCACTCCTTTTAAGAAAAATATATGGTTTGCATTATGTTGATTCATTAGGATTTAAATCATCCATGCTGCACTGATCAGAAAGAGTTATACTCGCTTAACTATGAACGGAAAAACAGTTAAGACTGTCCTGAAAAAGATCCATCCAAGATGACAAACTAATACTTTGCTAATCATGTTTTTTGGTCACTGCAAAAGTTGAAGAATATAAACCAGTTATTACTTCATATAATACAAGCTAGATGGAATAAAAGATTGTGTATAAGCATCTTTATTATAAACAGAAGTTGCATGAAGGTTGAAAATGAAAACATCCCAAATATGATTCCTCGGGCATTTTACAAGCATGACATTCTATAAGTGTTTCCTAGCGAATTTAAGAAACAGACTTGCAGTAATTTTTTCATTCACCTAATCCATAAAGAAACTCACTACCCCTGGTTACTGTAAGGACAGCTAATAAACTATATATTGTTCCAATTGCAAGAATGAAGTTTGCAAAACTTAAAATCAACAAAGTGGTCATGGCACTTCTTTGTCATTGACTTTCTAAGTAGATGCACATTGCCAAAGAGCAAAATTATTGTTTTCTACCACTTCGAATAATCAAAGTTCACATAGGTAGCTTCCACTCGTGCCAGGTTATCACAATTAATAAGAAATTTTACCTTCTTTGCGGCCTGCAGAACAGCATCCTTGTTCATCAGCTTTTCTGCTTTCAACCCAGTGTTGTACCTCGAGGACTGTGGACAGTACGAACAATCTTCACTACATCCACCAGTCTTAATAGAGAGAAGAGTGCACTGTTGCACTTCCCGAAACTTGTGAGCATGCCTATGTACTTGAGCCTACAACAAGCTTAAGAGGAAATATTAGTGTCTTATATAGAAAAGAGTATAGTAAAAAGAAGAAGAAAAAGGTTAAAAAATGTGAGAGAAAACCAAAACGTCCAGGATGGAAAATAAATACACTTATGGTTCAACTACTTCTGTTGAAATTTTTTTATTTAGTCTTAAAAGAGGCTTCATCTGTATTGTTTTGCATTAACGTTATCATAAAACAAACAATAATGTTGCACTATACACCCCGCTTCCGAACAAAGTATCAAAAACATTCACAAAGGAAATGCAAATATCAAAGCTTAAACACCCTTCTCAGCACAATCTTATTTGAATGTATATCTGTACAGGCTCGGATAGATGAACCTGTATGAATACTAATGGACAGACAATTTTACATATAGATAACTTCTATTTCGAAAATAGCCCAGGGTAAAAAAATCTCAGTTGCAATCCATGCAAAATGATACATTGCAAATATCTAGATAAGTTTGTTCTCATATGGATCCAGGACCGCAACCAAGGTTTGAGAATTCAGGTTTGGGTTCGGTTCGGTTCGGCTGTCTCAACCCAAAATATTAAAAAATCAGAAGAAGAAATAAAAAGTTACGGTTTGATTCGATCAGTCCATGCATGAATCGGCCGAGCAACGAAAGCTTCTCTCCATGTGCAGCTTCTTTTGCTTCTCACTTTCTTCTTCACTAGAGTGTTGCGCATGTGATGCATGTGTGAGTCTCTCTCTCTCTCATCTTTTTTTAGAAGCATTGAAAAAAAAGACTAAAAGGGGGATAGAGAGAGAAAGCATGAAAGGGCTGCATCTTGCCTATCTATTTTGTCAACTTTTTGATTTTTTTATAAATATAAATTGGGTCACAAGCCCTGTTCTTTTTGTATAGTAGAGATATACATCAGAATAGAGCTCTTAAATGCATCAATAGATTTATTCTAATTGTTAAAAGTTTATTTTCCGTTCGTTTGATGCAACTTGTTCTACATTAAGGTGAGCTTTACACATTTAGGACTTTTTCTTAGTTTTGTGCTGTGTTTCACTTAGTAGGGTACTACTTATAATTATTCATATTCATTAACTTAGAGGCTTTTTAGGAGTCTCTGGATAAAGGGCACAGTGGACCTTGGGTTTAAAGCAACAACAAAGCGTAATGTTGATTCTAAAAGTTAAGTTGCACCAATTGCCTATAGCATACCTCTAGACATAGAACGCAAATGCTAAACATTCTACAACATGTAGTAGACTCAACATCAAAACAATTTAATGCGTTGGTTATTATAATTTTCAAAGAACCATAGTTAATGAGACTGATACCTAACTCCTTTAAAACACTAACCTAATAAGAGTTCTGATCTGGATAATACTTCAGAAACAACCTAAAAAGAAGGGTTTCGAAAGATTGGTCTGAACTAAGGCCAACATCTTGTCCTATGAATAGATCATGCAATGGCTTGACCACCTAAGTGAAGGAGATGAGAGACTTATGCTTGTTTCCCTAGGTCAAATTGGCCTAAAAAAAATCTATGGGACATCTAACATAGTTCTATGATCTTGAGAGAGCTCCACGTGTTAAAATCCAAACTGACACTTATATCAGTTGCATCCAAGAAGGGTTAGAGGGAAACCTTCATTGATTACCTCCATTTTCAACATTTATTTGACACCCCCTATGACGAACAAGCCTTGTGATTGACATCACAGAGCTGCTCTACAGAGATGACCACTAGGGACGTGATCCAAAGTTACCTATGTTTTAGGATATCATGTCATCCCAATCAGCGTCACACACTCACCACTTGCTAGCCCATAGGCCAACTATCACTAGTTCAGAGTCGTTAGTCACATGGACTGGGAGCGTGTGCATGGAATTGTTAAAGAGTGCAGGTGTGGCAATGGAGCTCTTAGAAAATTCAAGTTACAAAAGCTTTTAGGAAGTGCTTGCATATCATTGACAAACAATAGGTATTTAATTTATTGTATTTTAAAATAATGTATGATACAAGAGTTCAAAAATTGATAAAACAATGAATTAAGCTTAAGCTTGATAATATAATGACAATATAATACGATGCTTGACTAGGGCTGTTAATGGGCAGGGTTCGAGTGCCCAGGCCCGGCCCAAACTTATGAGTGTATCCCATACCCAGCTCGGGCCCAAATTAAAATATTCGGGCTTGGCCCTAACCCAGCCTAAAACATTTTTATAAAGCCGAAGCCCAAACCTGGCCCAAATTAAGCCCTCATTTCTAGCGCGGTATAAGCCTAAATATTTTTTTCTTCTCTTGATCATATAATAAAAGTAAAAAACAGCATTGACTATGATATATATTAAAAGGATATATGTGAAACAATAATCCAAAAGTATGAAGCATTGATATTTGTAAAGTGGACGCTTTAAAAATTATATATTTATTGTATATAAAAAATAAAAATAAAATATTTCGGGTTTTGGTTCGGACTTCGGACCGGGTTAGTAGTTGACCATACCTGACCAAAAACATAGTCGGGGCTTGAATGTTCGAGCCCAGCCCAGCCCAAAGCCCAAGATAACTCTGCACAAATCAGGCCTGGCCTGATGAGTCTTGGGCTGGTCCGAGCCCATTAACAGCCCCATGCTCGACTTAATATGGAAGCAGTAAGCGGCTATGGGAGTGAGATTTTAGCAGTGGCGGGATGGCATTACTAGCATGAAGCTATAATGAGGAATCCCAAGCTAAATGGTACAATAAGGGGATCACGTGACTATCACATGAAACTTATGATCAGATTACAGTCTTGCATGTGATTGAGCAACATTGCTAACACATATGACATATGTGAGATCATTCAACTCAAGTGTGCATGTACGCAAGTGTGGCTCTTCACATGTTGCGACCTGACCGTGTAGCATAGTACCAGAACTCGGTCCGACTCGACCGAAAATTGGACCGAAACTCGGACCAGCTGTGACTCGGGCTGACTCGCTCCGACTCGGTCTGACTTTGGCTATTTACTATTTTGAATTTATAAAAAATGCACACACACACACACACACACACACACACACACACACACACACACACACACACACACACACACACACATATATATATATATATATATATAATTACCGAGTCGCCCGAGTCGAGTCTTCAAGTTACTCGACTCGGTGGACTTTTGAGTCGAGTCCGAGTTCCGGGTTTTTGAACACTGTCGTGTAGCAATTGACGTGTATAATCTCTACATGTGAAAAAACAACACACAATCTCCAAACTGTGTGCAACCAGGCCACGCAGCAGCAAGTTTCCCTCCATCCTAAACCCTAGTTCCACTACAGTAATCAAGTTGCAAGGGGGGGGGGGGGATGATATTTGGCCACCCTGATATCACTCAAACTCAAGTTTGTCATATGAAGTATCCCTCCACCCTTAACCAAAGTTCTACTATCGTAATCGAATTGCTGGTGGGGTGGGGGGAGGGATGATAATATTTGGCCACCCTGCTATCTCTCGTACTCAATGGTACGAGTGATGATATTTGGCCACCGTGCTATCTCTCGTACTCAATGGTATGAGTGACATGTTGTGCACCGAAATGGGACGGCAACAGAGGCCCGACCCGTTAATGGGATGACACCCTGAACCGCTCCCAAGCACCACATCACTCGATTCACTCATACCACGGACATGGGTGCAAATAGCATTTCGCCGGGGAAGAATCATGCAGAGTGCCAAATGCACCAAAAATGACCGAATGCGGTCTTTGGCCCATGGCAACACAGGAGTGTGTCAATCCAAGTTTCTTTTTGGATTTTGAGCAACAATGTACTATGATGCACAACCTCAATTCTCAAACAAGCAACCTACAATAGTACGATCAATAACTGTAGTAATTCACCAACATTCCTCTGTGCATTTTCAAAAATAAAAAATAAAAATTCAAACTAGATTTACACATCCCACTATCATTAAATACCCAAAAAATTATAATTTCCATGATTAATCCAAAATGAACAGCCTCTGGTGTAAAGGAAATCTTCATAAAACGGTAACAAAATCAGGCTTATTGGAAACCAATGTAGTTGCAGGATCTTTACAACTTGGATCAACTTATTGTACCGTTGCGATGATTAAAGAAGAGAAATTTACACTTGAACCCGAGTAATAAGCAGCGGAGGGCGAGGCGTACCCCATGGAATAGGAGATCGAGGACGGGAGAGTCGTAGACCGATCTGATCTCTTCTCTGGTCCAGTCGCTCCTGGGGCCTTCCCGGATAGTCCTCTCCGACTCCACGGCGGCCGCCAAGGTGGTGTAGGACGCGGGCGAGGAGAACGGCGGACGGCGGAGGCGGGAGCAGCGGAGGGATCGGATCAGGATCATGTTCTCCGATTCGGCTCCTCACGGGATCCCTCGACGCGATGCGACCGAGGTGGTGGGGATGATGGAGTGAGGTTAGGTGGGTGGGATTCCGGGGCTCTCTTTTTGGCTTCGCGGAAAATGCTATTTATAGGGAAAATATCATTGCTCTGTTTTTGGCTTTTCTAACTAATAACTACTGCTTGATGGACCACTTATCAACTAAGAAAATGGGAAGTTAGATAACTTATTGGGGATTTATTATCAAAATATTATTTATAAAAAATATATTTAATTGAATAGCAGTTGATCAAAACTATTTATCGGACTAGCATTCTGACGGCCACGTGGATTGACGGCGCGAAAAAATACTCACCATATTAAGAAACATTTGATCTGCGATAAAATCAGCATCCGAGATGCCGGATTTAAACCCTGCATCTGAGATGTCGGGTTTATTAGGAACTTTTTCAAATAGCAAAGTGGTACTTCGGTTTTTAAGAAATTTCCACTAAACTCGGCCTAAGTTGCAGAGTTTAGTAGAAACCAACTTGAATGAGGCTTTGTATGTGGGTTTGTACTAAACCCGGTAATAAGAATGTCGGTTTTGAACTCGGCATCCCGACTGCTGGGTTTGTCGCTGTGAAAAGTTTCCTATGATGCGAGTTTTTTTCCACACCGTCAGTCCACGTGACAGTCATGGCGCTAGTCCGAAAAATAGTTTTGGTAAACTAATATTGAAGGAGATATATTTTTAAAAATATTATTTTAAAAAATCCCAAGATATTGACATATATACCTTCACAAATCCTATAATTATTATTTTGTCCATGCATTTGGTAGCAACATTGCAAATATTGTTCTTTTTTTTTTTTTAGGGACCTCACGGTAACATAGTGTATTAGGATTTGTTTTTTTGCATGGAAATTAAAGCCCAAGGAAATGTGTTTCTTGGATATGAGATTTTCAAGACATTATTGTCCATTATTCTTTTGCATCAGAAAATTTTATAGTATTTTTCAGAAAAAAATATTTTTTCACTTTTCTTTTATCTCTGGGATATTTTCTACTGAAAAACTATTTTTTGTTTGTACTAACCACATCTTATTTTAAACATAATTTAAACATAGTTAACCATGTTGTAGCTCGTGTGTCCTTAGCGTGGAATTTCTGTATTAACATTAATAAAGATGACTTTGATTATTGCTTTAATTATAATACTACTCTGGTATATGATAATACTCATATAATAAAAGGACCCTAGGGAACACAGTAGGCCACTGAGGCGCATGGAGGATCCATGCTTGGGAGACCTAGTAGACCAGTTCTGTGTAGACCGAGAACTAGTTCACAGCTTAGGTGATGCTGGTCGCTTCACCGAGAACAAGCTATTGGTAGGTAGAGGATGTGGTGAAGTCTCCACCACGGGAACGTGGGATTTCCATTCACCTGACCAAGCACGATGATCGTGTTGAACAGGAACCAAGAGGTGCACAGTTCGGTGATTCAGACACTAGTGCAGAAACTGTCTTACTACTATAGATAATCTGTCCTTAACCCTGAGGGACCATGTACACTGGTACAACCAGTTGTGTGGTGCTTTGATGTGCCAACGTGTGCAGGCCTTCCATAGTCCAATACCACGGTACGTTGGGTTACCCGGCTGACGCTTGAGTGACATGTAATCCCTACAGGTTATCCGACGTCCAATGTTGGATGGGTGCGTTTTGATGAGTCAATCTGTCCACACAGTTAACCCAGGCCTGGTGGTTGTCAGTATGACTGACGATGTTTCGAATGCTAGGCATAGCACCGAAAGGTGTGTAGTGTTATAGATGACAAGTCATCAAACCCTAATCAGATGTTCAATCGGGATCTGACGGTGCTCCCCACCGCCCGAGTCCTATCATGGCACCAGTAATAGAAGGAACTAAGGATTATCGAAGTATAGTAGAGAACAGGGTTACGAGGGAGTAACATAAGTTTAGGATCACTAGAGTTCAACTCGCGTCGCACTCTGGGTGGCTACGCGGGTTAATCGGATTAGGGCTGATTAACGAAACTTTCGGTGTGTCACCGGAACAGTTAATCAGGGATCCGGTTGGAGCTAGAGATCCCAAACCCTGAAGGTTCCACCCTGTCGTTACATATAGAAATTGTTCCCCGACCTAGTTGGATACGTTGGATGCGAAGTAGCACAATGGAGCGCAAGTCCGGAGCCTAAGAACCTAATTCACATGTGTTACGGGCCGTAGGGGTATTTTGGTAAATACTGAAATATGGCTCAGAACATATTGAATATGGATCTTAGAATAAGCGGAATAATTCCAGGAGCTCATAGGTGCTGACGGAACTCGATTCTGAGTAGCGCACCTCACTCAGTCTCTTTCAGTTTTCCACTTTTCGTGAAGGGCGTTTTCGTCCAGGCTTCACGATAGACATTGGAAATCCCTAAAAACTGCCCCTCCTTTATCCTAATCTCTCTAGGGCCGGCCCTATCTTCCTTGAAGCCATGGGAGACCGGCCCTATAAGTAGAATAGGGAGAGGGAGGGCCGGTCCTATGGTCTCCTCTCCTCCAGAAAATCCGACCCCCCCTAGTCCTCCTCCTTTGTGGTTTCGGCCAAGGAAAAGAGAGGAAGAAGAAGGGAGAAGAAAGAGGAAGGAAGAAGAAGGTAGAAGAGAGAAAGAGAAGGAGGAAACCTCGCGGCTCGCCATCGTCTTCGCAACGGATTCCTCCGTCGGCTCGTAATACTTGCACTCAGAGACGGGATTTTGAGGATTCTTTAATTCACAAAGGACAAGGCGTTATCCGACAGTTTTCCTTACGATTCAAGTGCGGTTCTTCATCGTTCCGTCATCTCCGGATCATAGATCCATAAGGTATGATGATTCTAAACATCTAACTAGATACATGCATGTCTTCCGTAGATCGTAGTATGCCTTTAGGGTGTCCGCACATATGCTAAGATCATAGATTTGCATATAGATTGTTTTGTAGAATTAATTGTAATGAAACATACACCGTATGATCTTCGGATCTTTCTTTAGCTTCCGCTGCGACTCTGATAAGCGGATCCAATTCCAACAAACCAAACTAAACATGGATACTAAAATACTCAAAAAGTCATAAACATAATTTTTCAGATGAGTGTTCAATGAGGTGGCTTTGCTATGCCCTGAGGTTGTACAAAAGCCACAAAAAACCAATGAAAATCCATCACAGAGCAACCATACAAGATGAGTGTAAAGCCTCATGACCGAAGCCCCAAAAATAAATCAAAATTCATTGCAAAAAAATCCATTGGAAGGTCTTTGAGAAAAACATCATCATTACCCTTAAAAAATAAATTTAGAAACCCTCGTAGATCTTGCAAGGATCCATTTGCAAAAAAATAAAATCCATCCAAGATCAATTGAAGTAAATCATAGACAAATCTATTTATTCATGCAAGGAATCATAAGAAAAAAAACTCAAAAGAATGTAGGAGGAAATCCTTACTTGCAAGGAGGAAGGGACAAGGGGTCTGGTAGAGATGGGAAGATGGGAGAGGGCTCGCCAGAGCAAATTATGAGGATGTTGAAGGCCTCACCGATACTAGATCCGATCGCGGAAGGAGGATCAGTGATCTGGGAAGAAAGAGCACACAGTAGCTATTGAGACGTGAGGTCGTTGTCTAGACTTCCCAACAACTATTTCGAATGTTCAATACACACGAGAAAAAAGAAAATTCGTGTAAATTTGGTGAGACATGAATATCTTGCCCAGGCAACATATTTTGTTTTGTAGACATCAAAAGTTCACACCCAAAATGCAAAAAATTAGTCTGAAAAGATTTTAAAGCCTCAATGAATCTGTTTTTCATCTCCAATCTTCATGCAACAAAACAAGGCACTATAACCTGTTTGGACAAGCTTTTTGGGGTCCCGCATGCGACAGTGTGTCATTTTTGTCACCCTAATCTTTGGAAGCCAAGAAAAGAGAAACCACATGAGAAGTGACATGCTTTCTATCTCCTTGGTAACATGTTATGGTGATGACACATTGGGGCTCAAGTTAGGATGGTTCACCTATTGGTCCGAGCGCGCAATGGAAGCGTGTTTTGCCATTCAAAAGGTGGCATAGGAATTAGGGTTCTGACTATCCGGTGAAAAGTCAGGATGCGAAAATTTTCGCATCGGATCAAAACCAAGTTCGTACCATAGCTAGATAATAGTTAATCATAAATTATCATGGTCTCAAAATGATAAATTTTAATGGTTATCATCATCAATGGATTATTAGAAGTTTACCTTTTAGAACTTATAGATGCCTAAGGTTATATATTCGATGAAGATGAAGTTACAATCTCACTACCGTCTTGATTCAACGCCTACCCCATACACACGAGCCGCAATGGTAAACTTGTAGGATTCTTCTCCTTCTCCTAGATCCTCGCAAAGAATGCTTGATGAAGATGAACGAATCCATCGTGTGGAAGCCCGAAGGGGAGAAAGTTCATTCTTTCTTCACTTCTTTCTTCTCTCACTTTTTCTCTTTTTTTTTCTTCTTCTTTCTCTCTTTGCCGAACTCCGCAAAGGGGGAGAGGGGGATTTCGGTTTTGGCTTGCTTTGATGGCCAAAGGGGGCAGCTCGGGTTAGTTATAGGTCGAAATCCCTATAGTATTAATATTATGAAGGGATAGAGATCCCTCAAATCTTTGTCCTCATAACCTCTTATGGATGTTACTGTATGAGAATTTCGGTTAGGGTCTATCCCTTGGCCGAAATTCTCATGGGTAGAACCCATAGTCGGCCAACTACACCCAATTTGCACCCATAGGTTCTGACACCCACTTAAGTCGAGAAAGACTTGTGCACTTGTTAGCCCGATTTGACTACAGTCAACCCTTAACTTGAGCTATGGCTTCTCCTAATCCAACTAGGCAACTAATAAATAAAATAATTAATTAATAATTAATTATCTATCAATATGTATCTTGGATAATTATGATAATACCCCTGCACTCAGGGGCTATCTCCTTAGTCCACTAAGATATCGACCATAGAAGGAGATAGAGTCGCACTTTATCCCGGGGTCATTTATGGTACCTCCTGCATTTTAGGGAAGTCATTAAAGTTTATTTAACTATGCTCAATGACTTCTTCTAGAATGTATGAGGTCCCAACTTAGCCCTTAGTTGACACTGATGACTTTTCCGAAGAAAATCAACTCAGTCAAGACCTAGTGATCCTAATAAACCCTAGATATCACATATGACTAACTTCCACACTACAATATTCATATCTTCATTCCACGAGCCTGGGGCCTACTAGGTGGGTCCCATTGAGGAACCCTAGTCAAACTAGGTTTCCTCTGCGTGAGGACCCTAAAAAGAAACTGCTTAGATAAACCTAAGCTATAACTCATGATCCACTTGCCCAAGGGTTTATTGGTCTCTGTGGTATTATCCACTATCAGTAAACCCTAACGGTACTGAATCAGGTTCGTTGGTTGTTAGTAGTGGCTAGGAGTTGAAATCTTTGACCATCGGTATGAGATACCAAGTCATGTAGTGTTGATATAACCGGAATTCATCGAACGAAATCAAGAGAGGAAACTAGTCTTAATAATTGTCACTCAAGACCATAGGACCTCTATTGCTAGTTGACTAGAATCATAATCTTAGGATGTGTTGTGAACTTTTAGTTTATTGTTCATCACTTTTACCTTCCAAACAGTGCGGTCTATCGCAGATCTAAACCTGGATAGATTGGATGGTTTACATTAAGCTTTAGGGAATATAAGCAGTCCGTAGGAATTCCATATTCCCTTAGGGGAATTGGGTGTTTCATTGAGTGACTCTCATGAAGGGTTGATCACTAAGATTGGTCAGCCGTACTCATACTAAGATGGTGATCACAAAGCTTTGAGAAGTCATGACTTAATGGGTGAACTGATCTGAGAAGGACAGTCGGAACTGATTTTAATTAGTTTTATGGACACCCGATTTGAATGGTTCAAGTGCAGCATAGCAGGTAAAGGGTACTCGTATAATTACTTATAACCTCAAAGTACAACAATTTCTTAGTATTGGTTGTAGATATTTTTCGTGGGAGCCAAGGTTATCATCGTCCCAAATATTCCAACTCCTAGCCACCACTAATAACCAACGAACTTGATTCAGTGCCGTTAGGGTTTACTGATAGTGGGTAACACCATGGAGACCGGTAAACCTAGGGGCAAGTAGACCAGGAGTTATAACTTAGGTTTACCTAAGCAGTTCCTTTCTAGGGCTCTCACATGGAGGAAACCTAGTTTGACTAGGGTTCCTAAATGGGGCCTACCTGGTGGGACCCAGGCTCGTGGAATGAAGATATGAACATTGTAGTGTGGAAGTTAGTTATGTGTGATCTTTAGGGTTTCCTAGGATTGGGTCTTAACTAAGTTGACTTTTTTTTTTTTGAAAAAGTCATAAGTGTCAACTAAGGGCTCAGTTGGACCTCGGACATTCTGGGAGAAGTCATTAGTGTTAGATTTGATGTGGTCTACAGTTCATAAAACCCTAGGTTTGGCTGTATATGGTTGATAGTTTATTTAGGATTGTATAAAGATACGTATTATTATATGTGTTCTGTTTACAGAACTTAAGAAGTCATGGCTATATAGTAGTCCATCTGAGTGGGAGACTCAGTGGATCGGTCCTATAAGCCTAAATCGTTCGCAGGTCTGATTTGGATATATTGGTCACCCTATCAGGATAAGCTGTTGGAATGACAGAGCATGAGAATCTCCATAATAGTCATTACCAAGCACAATGTCTGTGGCCGAACGAAACCAACATGGTGCACAGATAAGTGAGCAGACACTGGTGCACATAGTTGTGTTTCTACTTAGGGTAATCGGTCCTAAACCCTGAGGAACCATGACCGATAGACTAATCAGTTGTGTGTAACTTTGGTTCACCAACGTGTGAGGGATCTAACCACAACCCAATACCATGGTGCGCTGGGTTACCGGGCTGGCGTTGCATCGGCACGCCACTCTTGCAGGCCATCCATATCCTTACCGGGAGGTGCGTTCCTTGGTATGCCATACACCATACTAAACCCAGGCCTGGTGGTCAGCAGTTGAGCTGTTGACTGGATCCTATTGCTTGGCCAAAGCGATCGGAGGTGCGATGTGATAGTCAACCTGGAAAGAACCTAGTCATATGGTCACTCAAGTCAGACGGTGCTCTCCACTGCTCGAGTTGACTCATGGCACCAAGTAGAGGGACATCGTATTATCAATACTAAGCGGAAAGCAGGGGTATGCGAGAGAGCTTAATAAGTCTGGGAGAATTGGAGTGCATCCTGCGTCACACTCTGGGTGGCCACGCAAGTTAACCGGGATCCAGAGGATTGACAAGGACACTTGGATAGTGTGTCTATCGGGTTCGGTTGGAAGCCATGAATCCTAGTCCCTGAAGGTTCTACCCTATCCAAGATCATTATGGATCATTATTTTCTCCTTGTCTCATAGCATAGTATGAGTTGAAGAAATAATGCCTAATCGTCCTGTGTTCCATAAGTGCATCGCACTAGAGCATGGTGGTTGCACATGACTAAGTGTGTTCACTAGAGGGCAACCCTAGAGTAGTATAGAGACATACGATGTTGCCATTATACCATGAGGAGTCTATTCCATGTGTACGTGTTGCACTAGAACACAGAATGCGAGTTTAGTAATTTTTTACTATGGGGCACCCCACCTTTTACTAAGGGCACCCCAGTAAATAGTAAAAATATTATTCATCATCCCATGGTGTATTGACTTGTTGCTGATGCTGATGAGGTGCCCTAAGTGTTAGGGTGCATTATCGTGCATGTAGATGGGCCATACATAGTCCCGTATGAAGTGAACGACCACTAGATGCATGGGGGCATTTTGGTCATTTCAAAATGTCCCACATGCCCTAATGGCCACCATCCTCACTAGGGCTAGCTTGCATGGCCATCAAACTTATAATTAAGGGATTAATTCAGATTTAAAAGATTTTGAATCATCTCCTTAATTGCAATAATTTTAATATGACAACTAGTAATAAAAAGGGGCATTGAATTTGAGAGTAATGAGATGGAGAGAGAGAGAGGAACAGTTTCAAATGGCAAGGAAGAGTGAGGGGCATGAATTTTCAGATCTGAAATGGTGCATCCTTCTCAAATTTTTTGAAGAGGAACCAAACCCCCTTCTCTTATGGTTCGGATTTTTGATGTACATCTCTCTCTCTCGGGTTCATCTTTCTCTTATTCCTTCATCTTCTTCTCCAAGTGTGTGTGTGATATTGATGGAGATCGCTTGCACTCTGAGGCATTCAGAGATTAGAGTGCAAGGATCCGGGACGATATGTGAGATCGGGTGAATCCGATGAGATTCATTTCTCTATTGCGCGAGGATCCCGCTCGTGATTGCTGCCCAGATTTTACGGGCAGATTTGCACTATTTTGATCACTGCAGGAGCTATAGAGGTCCAAATGACTTCAAACTGGATGCAAATTCTTGACGTTGAAGTCTTCTTTCCGAAAAATTAAGTTTCACTCTATTCCGATGTCGAGACAGAAAGTTATAGCCTTCGCGCTGAAGTGTGTTTGTGCATATCCAAATTCATCTTCATCAACATTGAAGAAATTCTTCGCGGTGTTAAATCCCGCACGAAGGTATAACCTACTAACCCCTAGATCAATCATAATGCATACATATGAAATATGTTAATCATTTTGGTAGATGACGATAGGGGGTTCGATTCGTATTCGTTTTACCATTTGCACATATGATTAATATGAATAAAAATTTTAAAATGCACCGCACACCGAAACGATCCTCGAGATCAACTCCACCTTCCGTTGCACCTCCGATATTATTCCAACAATTAGAGCCTAGTTAAATGGACTTTAATGAATTCTTTAAAATATAGGAGGTGCCATAAGTAACCCGAGATGGAGTGCAACTCCATCTTCTTCTCTGGTCGACATCATGGTGGACTAAATAGATAACCCCTAAGTACATGGGTATTACTGTAATTGTCCAAGGTGGATGTTGATATATAATTTATTATTAATTAATTATTTATTTTTTCTCATTGGTTGCCTAATTGGACTAGGAGAAGCCGTGACGCGAGTTAGAGTTTGACTACAGTCAAATCGGGCTAACAAGTGCCCAAGCTTTTCTCGACTTATGTGGGTGCCATAATATATAGGTTTAACTTGGGTATAGTTGGTCTGCCCCTATAAGTCCTACCTATGTGAATTTCGGCCAAGGGATAAGCCCTAGCCGAAATTCACTAACGGAGAAGATTCTTAGAAGGTTGAGGGGATAGAGATCCAAGGGATCTCTACCCCCCCAAAATAGGAAATCCCTAAAGGGGATTTTGGCCTATAAACTAACCCTAGTCGCCCCCATTTGGCCCAAAACCAAGCCAAAACCGTGCCCCCCCCCCCTCTCTCTCTCTCTCTCTCTAAGAGGTTCGGCCAAGAGAGAATAGAAGTAAAAAAAGAGAGAGAAGGAAGAAAGATCTTCCTCCCCTTCGAACTTCCACACGACGGATCCGTTCGTCTTCATCGAGCGTTCTTTGTGATGATCTAGGAGAAGGAGAAAACTCACACATGTCTACCATCACGGCTCGTGTGCGTGAGATATGTTTTGAATCTAAACGATAGCGAGATCATAACTTCATCTTCAACCTTCGTTTTCATCAGATTTATAATCTCATGTATCTATAAGTCCTAAGAGGTAAACTTCTAATAATCTATAGATGATAGTAGTCATTATAATTAATTATTCTAAGACCATGATAATTCTTAATTAACTATTATCTAGCTATGATGCAAATTTGGTTTTGATGTGACGCAAAAATTTTCGCATCCCGACTTTTCGTCGGATAATCAAAACCCTAATTCATACACCATCTTTTGGGTGGCAAAACACACTTCCGCCGCGTGCTCGGACCAACAATATGCACCTATTGATTTTTAATGCTACATGCACCCATTTGGTAAGTATCGATTGCAACCGACCGACACGTGGATTTGGAGGAATGCGAGGAAAAAATAAAAGAGTGAAAATTCTGACTCTAAAAACATGACTTGCCATGTGTATATTTTTTTCGATGGTTGTTTTATAGAGAGCTTTGTTGGCCTCTGTATGAAGTACATGACTCTTGTCCAAAACAATGTTTCTTCTTTAGAAAGACCCATGTGGGTGTAAAATCTGGCTAACGCCCGACAGTGAGACCTTCCAGCCTTGTATGAGGCCACAAAGACAACAGTGAGATCCACCAGTCCTGCCTGGGGTCCACGAAGACGACGATGAAACCTGCCAGTCTTGCTTGGGGCCTACAAAGGCAATCCGAGCCTGGTAAATATCCCCCAAAGATATTTTTAGAGTCTCGGGTGCTCCCAAACTTCTATAAGTGACAGACCAAATTATATTCTAGATCGGATACTCATTCGACATCTCATTTTTCATTTTAGAGATCTTTCTTCAGTTATTAAGAGTTGCAGAGCTCTGGCTAAGAACGGATCTCCCTTTCCATTTTTTTCCTGATTGCCCGTACAAGTGACGCCCGGTCTATCGAGGTCACTCTACATTTCAGAGAAAGTAGATTCAATGTTGCGTCTTACCACACAGAGACATAGACTTCGGTCAAATTTCGTCACCACATTCCGTGTCAACACTTCTCTCTACTCTATTTTACATACTCAACAGCGTCTATGCGACAGCTTAGCACGATACAGTGCACTGCACTTAAAACTCCACCATCAATCGACTAATGCCAAAAAATCATACAACGGCCGTAATTTTCCTCCACAACTCATATCAAAAGAAGCACAAGTGGAAATCTCGCTCGTCTTTTTTCGACACTGCTTCAGTCGAGAGACGATCATTGCTTATTGTAAGGTAATGCTCTAATTCAAAATGACTCAAGTTGGAAGAAAAAAATGGTTACAAACCGAAGCTTCATTACATACGGTTTTTGCAGGGTGCCACATCAAAGTTGGGGCTTTAGTAAAATATAGCAATAGGGCTAGAGTGCTCGTATCAAGTTTGGGACTCTAGTAAATTTATTTTGTAATTTGATGCCATATCAAATGGTATCTAAACGAAGTTGAAGGGGAGTCAACATGAGCGGCTCACAAGTCAACAAAAGGGAGGAGAAAGACACTTCAACTGCAGCAATTGGAAAACACATAAAAAACCAACGAGTTTGGCCTTCGTACTTAACCACCCTCCTACAGTAGATTGAAGGGTTAAATTTTTGAAGTGTGGCGCGCTGTAGAGCGCCGAGTTGTCGTATGCTGAGCTGGCACACAGACACTGTAGAGTAGAGAGAGAGACAAAGAAGGATATATATATATATATATATATATATATATATATATATATATGGGCATGCTATGCTGCGGCATGCGGTACGTGCGGCACCTTACCGCAGCCGTCTGATGCACGCGCTGCGTGCATCGCATGCACGCAGCGGTGCATCAGACGGCTGCGGTAAGGTGCCGCACTTACCGCATGCCGCATTCTAGCATTTCTCTCTCTCTCTCTCTCTCTCTCTCTCTCTCTCTATATATATATATATATATATATATATATATATATATATATATATATATATATATATATATATATATATATATATATATATATATATATATATATATATATATATATATATATATATATATATATATATATATATAGAGAGAGAGAGAGAGAGAGAGAGAGAGAGAGAGAGAGAGAGAGAGAGAGAACGTACACACAAGATATGATTACAAAGTTCGGTTGAAGCCTACGTCTTCGTGCGGTAAGGCGCAACTTTTGAATCCGCTATCTCTGAGAAAGATAGATCTACTCTCGACAGGATGAGGATTGTTTCTTACAAGTAGACAGAGGGTGGAGTAGGCTTGAGAGTCCGAAAACTAGAAGGCTCAGAGAGCTCTGGAAAACAGAAAATATGATTAATAATAATGGAATTGGATCTTGATTCTTTACAGGGTTGGCTATTTATGGAGTTTTGGGAATACTCAAAGAATATCCTAGGAATATTCCTGAAAAAATTCGGGGTTTAGGTAGATATCCGGGGGGATTTATCAGACCCCAGATAGTATATATGGGCCCCAGACGAGACTGTGGGTCCCACTGTTGTCTTCATGGATCCTAGGCAGGACTGTCATTGTCGTATTTGTGGGCCCCAAGCAGGGCTGCGAGTCCCACTATAGACTTCATAGGTCCTAGACAAAGCTGCGGATTCCACCGTCGAGCGGTAGTTAGATTTCTCACACATAATAAGACTCCCAAATTTTGTACATAGATAGAGTCAACTACAGCCAGCCAAACTGGCTGTAAGAAAGAAGTGGATTCGGATTCGTTCCGAGTCACCAAGACCACACCCGCACAATACCGTCCACACGGACCACACCCACCCTCCCATTTGAAATCCATACGTCCGTTGTACTTCACGCCCGTCCTTCGCTGCTCCTACTAAAGAAGCGGAAGCCAAGGAAGCGGAGGAGAGATGCTGATCACCAGAATCTCCCACTCCTTCCTCGCCCTCTGCTCTCCGTCTCCCGCCTCCAAAACCCTAATTCCCCCCCGTCCATCGACGTACCAGAGGCTCGAGAATCCATCGACGTACCAGAGGCTCTTCTCGAGCCGGAGGTCTCGTCGGTGGAGCTCTACAATGCGCTCGAGCTCCGCGGTCCGAGCCTCGGCCCAGAGGCTGGGGAACGCTGACGAGCTCATCGAATCCGTGGAGACCTTCATCTTCGATTGCGATGGTACCCCTCCCACCTCCCAACTCTGCTTCAATCTCACTTTCCTTCAGCTATTGATGCTATATGAGGATTGTCGCAAAGTTCTCCGAATTCCTGAGTTGCAAAATTGCCGAATAATCTAAAAAATTCACGAATAGAAAAATCCTATAATATTCAAATAATCGTGAAAATTATAAGTAATACCGAAAAAAAACTCATGAATTTTGCCGATTTTTTTTTCTCCAAATCTTCACCGAATTTGTCTGAACTGAGCGGAATTGACCCACCACCAAATTAGAGCATCTCCAACGGGCTCCGAACTAGGAGCACCTCCTAAGACCGTGGGGCCCATTTTGGCTGCCACCTCATTGAAAATATCCTAGTTGAGAGGTGTCAGCTCCAACGGCCTCCAAACTAGGATATCCGAGCCACTTTTGCACCAAACACCCTATACCTTTACAAGTTATCCAAACCCTCCAAATTTACACCAAACCCCTCCCACCTTAGATTTTTTTTTTCCCACGCATCGATTTAAATATTAAAAAAAATATTAAATTATGAATAACTTATTAAAAAATATATAATATTTTTAACGACTATATTATATCTGTTGGGCATGATTCGCGACGCGGCTCACATTTCCACCATCAACAGCTACATTTCTATCTGTCGGGCACAATCTACGAATTGACACACATTCCAAAAGCCAAACAGATAGATTTTTATCTGTTGGACACGATTTGCGAGAAGACACGCATTTTAAGGGACAAACTTATAAATTTCTATCCGTTGGGCACGATATAAGAGGTGGTTCGTATTTCAAGAGCTAAACTGATAGATTTCTATTCGTTGGGCACGACATGTGAGGTGGCACGTATTACCACCACCAACGGATAGATATATATCTGTTGGAATTTTTTCTATATAAAGATATCACTTCTCTCATCATACATTCATACTTTGTCCAAATCATCCATTCTCCAGACACCATGTCCGGTTTGAGCCCCACCGACAACACGTTGAGCAGCAGCGACGATAACTTCACTCTTAGAATGTTATTTCTTCTGGGAGCCACCGCGTGCGAGGAAGAGTAGCAAGCTGAAAGTTCACGTCGACGTAGAAGACGCGGCTCTGTACCAGGCCACGCCGTGCTTGATCGTAGTAGACTGGAAAACCATAATCGGCTATTCCAAGATTACTTCGCCGATCAACCGACTTACCTTCCTTATCAGTTCCGGCGAAGATTCAGGATGAGTCGTCCTTTCTTCCTGCGGATCCACGACGCAGTCGTGGACCACGACAACTACTTCGTCCAAAAGAGGAACAATGTTGGAAAATTAGGACTATCCAGTCTTCAAAAGATTACCGTCGCTATACGGATGCTCGTGTATGAAGCATCCGCCGATTCCGTGGACGATTACGTTCGGATTGGAAAAAGTACTTCGATCGAGAGCTTGCAAAGGTTTGTTTGAGCGGTCATCAACGTCTTTGGGGAGGAGTATTTTCGTTCACCCAATAACGAAGATGTTGCACGACTTCTTGCAGAAGGTGAACAACGAGGGTTTCCAAGCATGCTCGGAAGCATTGATTGCATGCACTGGAAGTGGAAGAACTGCCCAACAGCCTGGCAAGGTATGTACACTAGCCATATTCACGAGCCAACAATTATTTTAGAGCATGTAGCTAATAAAGATCTATGGATCTGGCACTCCTTCGGGCTGCCAAGGTTACACAATGACATCAACGTCCTCGATCGTTCACCGATCTTCAGGCAACTTGCAGAGGGAAGAGCTGCCCCATGTAATTTTACGATCAACGACCATGACTATAATATGGGATACTATCTCGCCGATGGGATTTATCCCTCATGGTCAACATTAGTGAAGACCATCCCAGCACCTCGAGGAAACAAGAATAAGTATTTTGTTCAACAGCAAGAGGGGGCAAGGAATGATGTCGAGCGAGCTTTTGGAGTGTTGCAAGTCCGATTTGCGATAATAAGATGGCCGACATGTTTTTGACAGTCGAATGTGCTTATAGACATCATGACAGTCTGCATTATAATGCATAATATGATCGTTGAAGATGAACGAGATCTTCACCACGATCTCAACTTTGACGTCGCCGATATAACGTCAACTGTAGAAGTTTCTCACGACCACACGGTGCATCTGATAGAGTTTATCCAAAACCATCATCGAATAAGGAGCAGAGAAACCCACAACCAACTTCAAAATGATTTGATCGAGCATTTGTAACAACTCAAGGGATCTTTACTTTAAGATTATGTTTTTTTATTTTAATGTAATTGCCTTGAACTTATTCGAGTTCTTGTACGCACTTTCAATTTCAATAATAAATGTACTTTTATTGAATGACAAAAGAGTTCAACACTTAATACAATCTACTGAAAATTACATAATTTAAGTAATTTAAGGAAATCGCATCCCTAATTAAAGCTACTACATATTACAATTCAAGGAAATCATAACCCTTTCCGAGCTCTAATCTCTGTCTTGCGCAGTTTGAAGTATTCTCGCTCTGCCTGTGAGAGCCCTGTGAGATCCTTCATCATGATCGCATCATCCAATTTCTGTTGCTTTTGTACTTCCTTTTGAAACTCAGTTTGTGCTTGCAACTTTGCGACTTCGACCATAGTTGCGTTTCCAGTATTCTTATCTCTTCTTTCTTTCCTCTTTCCTGGATTGTTCCTTATCCATCTTCATCCATGCGAATGCCTCCTTGAATAGGTCGGAGGCGGATTCGCTGCTTCCTTCGTCGATTACCACCTGACCCTTACGCTTTCTTGCCAACTCTGCTGCTTTCCTCCCCTCCGGTCTTTGCATCTCGGTAGGCCCGTCATCTTCATCCCCGAGGCTCATAACATCTGGGTTTGCTGAAGAGGAGGTGTTAGGTGAGAAATCGGACTCCCTCCCTCTCCTCGGCTCTGTCCGTACTTGATAAAAGGATTATGTTTGTTGCATCCATTTATGCTGATGTCGTAGCTCCACCTAGCAATGCTCGAATTTAAATGCCTCTTGGTAGAGATCATTGTAAAGAAGTATTGCATCTGTTAGCTGCATAAATAATTTAAAATAAATTAAAACCATAGATGACATAATTATTTAAACAAAATCACTCGCTAAGTATTTACCTGGTCAACAAGTCCGGTATCAGATCTCGGTCATCCTTCGATTTGGCTAACGCACCCGCAAAATTTGTTGACCGACATTTGAATGGCCGACCATCGATGCATCATTTGGTTTTGGGTCTGTTCGATCGTACAGTGGGTATTGTACTTGCTGTAATATTCAAAAATTCTTGCCCAAAAATAAAGTCGTGGTTGATCGGTACCTTGGATTGCATCCTGGCTCGTGTTGAGCCATGCGGACACAAGCAATCTATCCTTGGGGATGGTCCAGTTTCCTCCCCGCTTGTAAGATTTCTTTCCCACGATTGATGCTTGTTCGGACGATGCCTCTCCTTACGTCGTTGGCTCCTTCTCCGGAATTGAGAACATCGGGTTCCCATCGACTCGGCGCTACTCATGTATTCGTTGAAGGCCGATTCATCACCGGTGAGGAATTGTGAGTAGGAAATTTTTTGATACGGATCCATATACTAGTAGGTGGGTGGGAGAAGTCACAATTTATTTGGAAGTTGGGTGGGAGAATGAAGAATGGTGGGTAGAAGGGGGTATTTATAGATTTTTTTTAAAAAAGTATAATTTTTAGAATTTTTTAACCTATTTTTTTTTATTTTAAAACAATCACAAACATCCAAATTGGGGGCAACGGTCCAAAATGTAGCCGTTGCCCCTCGAACGGGCAAAAAGTAGCCGTTGAAGAGTGCATGCAATGTTTGATATATATAAAATAATTTGTCAAAGGTTCGGGTTTTTTTTGTAAAAATGCATAATTTTTAATTCCTTCAGAGCCTCCAAAGGACCTCTATTGTATGTGGAGGCCTTCGGAGGTCCCGAGCGCACATGGCCTATGTGGCACGCCACGTAAGCCTTCAGAGCTCTGTTCGGAGCCGGTTGGAGCGGAGGGTTCGGTTCTGTGTGCCACGTGATCCTTCGGAGACCTCTTCGGAGGCTGTTGGAGATGCTCTTAGTGTCGAATCTGAACATTGTTAACGAGCTTACTGTTTTTATCTTGTGATTATGCTGCAGGAGTCATATGGAAGGGGGACAGTCTGATCGACGGGGTTCCCAAAACCCTAGACATGTTGCGGTCCAAGGTTTGTTCTTTGATTGGTATGCTAATTTTGTTTTTTTTTAATCAGAAATATCCCTGGTTTCGAAGTTGATCGATCAAGTGGACGAGAAGAAAAGGTTGATTGTTGAATTTGGATGTGGATATGGATTCTTTGGTTTCTGAAAAATTCCAATTGTAATTTTATTTTTCAGGGAAAGAGATTGGTTTTTGTAACAAACAACTCGACAAAATCGCGGAAGCAGTACGGAAAGAAATTCGAGACATTGGGTCTCAACGTCAGCGAGGTTGGCTGAATTTTCATGAGTTTGTTTCTTTATGTTCACTTGGTGGTGATTAACGGGTAATTCTTTTAGTAGCATTCATGTAATAGTGGTTGGTTCTTTTAGGAGGAGATCTTTGCTTCATCTTTTGCTGCAGCTGCCTATTTGAAGTCAATTGACTTCCCTAAAGATAAAAAGGTACCTATGCAACTACGCATTGTGAAATTGCAAAGATTAATGAAGCAAACCAGAATTACTGTAATTTAGTGATCCTTAATCATTTACTTCTATTCTCTAACCTTACTATTACTTGCTAGCATATTTAGAGTTAACTAATGTGAAATTTTCATACTCTCTCTTGTTCACCGACTCTATAATTCACGTAGATGAGGATCTGATGAGTGGATCTATAAGATGAAAACTTGATTGTGCATCATAATTTCAAGAAAGAGAAGGTTTTATTTGACCCACAATCAAGACGAAGAAATGGATTCCACCATAGACAGGGAAGATAAAATTAAATAAAATTTTGGAACTTTTCATTCAAGAGCTAAAAAGGATATTGGAGGAAGCATTTCCGTGGCAAGGCCATGTGATCCATGTTATTTCTTGCTTTCGATATAGATCATGGCCTAACTATAATTTCTGGAGAAGTAGATCTGGTTGCACTCATTAGGATGTGGAGCTCATCAATTTGAGTGAAATAAAGGGGAGACAATCTAAAACCTTTTGTCTTTTTACATAGATTTCTAAGCACCCTATTTGAGGCATGGGGACTTACTAAAAATTAGCCTTCAAATGTTTTTGAGAATCCAAAATAAATATAGGTACCCGAGGTCCTATTCTTATCTCTTGGGATGTAATACCGAACTCATAGAAGACTCATTATGAATAAAAGCAAGTAAAGGATCTGTGAGAGACACAAGATCCCACATAAAAAGAAGAAACAAATGTGCATCTTCATGAGAGAGAAAAAAGAGATGAAATGTGAGAGTAGGCTGGGCTGGTTACAATAGTTTTGGAATGGGTTGAGGAATTGTGGCTGCTTAGAAAGTTTTTCCTAATATTTATTTTTTCAATTTATTAAAATTTAAATTATTATTCTCTCCTCTTGGCTTAGAAATATAGATAGATAGGAGATTTGGAAAAGGGGTAAGAAACCGTGGTTGCTCGGAATGCTTATTCTAAGTTTGAAAAAAAATGAATATACTAAAGTTATAAATTTAGTTTTTCACTCCATTGCTGGTAATATAGATAGATGGAGATAAGTTAAAATTAATCAACTTTATTTTATTCCTTTTTTCAGTCGCTTCCAAGCCAACCATACTCTTATAGTCTTATGAGCAATGGGCCTGTGCAATAGACAAGAACCACAAAAGAAGAAAGAAATGTGTATCTGATGAGAGAGTAAAAGTGGCGGGCGAGAAATCATGGCATTTCAGAATGCTTATTCCTAAGTTGTAAAATCTTTAATAAAAATTTAGTGTTTGTCTCTTCTGTTGGCATAGTAATATACGAGCAAAGGAACCAAGTTCAAACAAAATAAGAAAAATAATGTGTATCCAATTTGATGAGAGATAATAAGCTGAGGTGGGGGAGTGGTTTGGGGGCGGTTACGAGAAGTTTGAAATGGGGTTGAGAAACTATGGTTTCCATTTTTTTCAAACTTTTATAAGTTTGAACTGAACTAAAATTGATTTAATCTCTCTCCTTCTATTAAAATAGTATGACCACTCATAAGAAAATATCTAAAACATCATATGCCTAATGCCTCATCTAATTTTCAATCACATCTACTTACTTGAGCTATGTGGATCTTAACTTGAGATCATGTTGATGCCATCTTATCTTTCCCCATTATGTTTTTTAATACATATGATGGATGCCAATATTATAAATGTGTGATTGAATATTTTTAATCGAATACTCTTGATTAGCTAGTTGATGAAGTATAATTTTGGATGCCTTGTATCATATATGTGATGATCATGGTGCGGTTGCACGCGATTAGTGAACCTAAGTCTCTGACAATTGACGTCAATGATTACGGATCCTTGGAAATTATCTTATCCTTTTCTAATAGATCATCATGAACCTTGATCATTTGTTAGGAATTCTTGTTGCAGATCTTCAACACTTGGAACACAATCGTTACATTGTTAATCTAAGGAACACCTCATTGGAACTTACTTCCATTATATAAGATGCTAGCCCTTTCAACTCTTCCTACATCTTTCCAAATACATCATTCATTTTCTTCTTCAAGAGTCAGATTTGGGCATCTTCTTCTGGTAGTTGTAACATCCACTCGATAGCCTCAAAACATGCCTCACATGGGTCACTCAAGTTGCTTTGGTACTAAATGACTTAGATATGATCTCAAATATTGATTCCTTAAGATGAAATTCATTGAAGAGCATACTTTTAGAAGATGAAACACTAGTGAAGAAAGTTCGCTCAAATGATGATCAAGATGTTCACATGGAATCCACCATGCAAAAAGAAGATTAAAAATTGAACTTTTGCAACTTCTTATTCAAAAATATAAAAACTGCAACGGAACACGTTATTTAAAGCATGCTTCGAATGTTCGGCT
>CANTAL010000458.1:77500-95000 GCA_947650365.1 Chamaelirium japonicum | reverse complement strand
ATTAGAACCGATCAAAACGATCAAACAACAATTGGAATAGAAGAGATAAGTAAAAAGGTTCCTCGATGGTCATATAAATTGAGCGAGGATTTAGAGGAGCTGGAGGAAGAAAATGAGGAAGAATCGGCAGAAGATGAAGATCATGAGATTTGTTCAAGAAAATCAAAAATCGTGGTAATTTTTACTGATAACGATCAGAATACCAATACCGTTACTAGTAGTAATAATACTAGTAATAGTAATAGTGATCAAGAACAAGAACAAGAAGAAGAAGTGGCTTTGATACGTTACTCTCAACAATCGGATTTTCGTCGGGATATAATAAAAGGATCCATGCGTGCTCAAAGACGCAAAACTATTATTTTGGAAATGTTTCAAGCAAATGTGCATTCCCCACTTTTTCTGGATCGAATAGACAAAACATTTTTTTTTCCTCTCTTTGATATTTTTGAAATGACAAATCTCATTTTTAGGAATTGGGTCGGTACAGAATCGGAATTAAAAATTTCTGATTTTGAGGAAGAAGGAGCAAAAAAAAAAGAGAAAAAAGACGAAAATGACCGGATAACAATATCAGAAACTTGGGATACCATTATATGTGCTCAAGCAATAAGAGGTGCGATGTTATTAATCCAATCTTTTCTTAGAAAATACATTGTATTACCTTTATTAATAATAGCTAAAAATGTTGGCCGTATGTTATTATTCCAATTTCCCGAATGGTACGAGGATTTTAAGGAATGGAATAGAGAAATGCACGTTAAATGCACCTATAATGGCATTCAATTATCAGAAACAGAATTTCCCAAAAATTGGTTAACGGACGGGATTCAGATAAAGATTATATTTCCTTTCTGCCTGAAACCTTGGCGAAGATCTAAGGTATGGTCTCGTCATAGAGATTCAATGAAAAAAAAAAAAAAAAATTATTGTTTTTTAACAATATGGGGAATGGAAGCAGAACTTCCCTTCGGTTCTCCCCGAAAACGACCTTCTTTTTTTGAACCTATTTGTAAAGAGCTCGAAAGAACAATTAGAAAGGTGAAAAATAAATTTTTTATAGTTCTAAGAGTTTTAAAAGAAAGAAGAAAACGTTCTTTACAAATTTCAAAAAAAAAAAGAACAGGATGGATCAGAAAAATAGTTGTAGTTATAAAACGAATAATGAAGGAACTCGAAAAAATAAACCCAATTTTATTATTTGAATTTAGGAAAGGGAAAGTATATAAACCAAATGAAAACAGAAAAGATTCCAAAATCAAGAATAAAATTAATAATGAATCGACTATTCAAATTCGATCCATGAATTGGACAAATTATTTACTCCTAGAAAAAAAAATGAAAGATCTTTCTGATAGGATGATCACAATCAGGAATCAAATAGAACGAATTAGAAAAGACAAGAAAAAAATAGTTCTCACTTATGATGATAAAAGATCGGAATCGAAGAAATATATTTGGCATCTATTCAAAAGAAACAATATCCGCTTAATACGAAAATCAAATTATTTTATAAAATCTTTCATTGAAAAAATATACATAGATATCTTCCTGTGTACAATTAACATTCCAAGGATCCATGCACAACTTTTCTTTGAATCAAAGAAAAAGATTATCAATAAATCCATTTACAACGATGAAAAAAATAAAGAAGGAATTGATGAAACAAATCAAAATACAATGAACTTTATTTCGACTATAAAAAGGTCGTTTTATAATACTAATATTAGTAATAAGAATTTAAATAGTCATTGTGACTTATCTTACTTGTCACAAGCATATGTATTTTACAAATTATCACAAACCAAATTATTTAACAAGTATTACTTGAGATCTGTACTTCAAGATCGCGGTACTTATCATTATCTTAGGGATAAAATCGAGGATTATTGTATAAAACGAGGAATATTTGATTATAAAGCAAGGCATAAGAAAATTAAAAAGTCTGGGATGAATGAATGGAAAAACTGGTTAAAGGGCCATTATCAATACAATTTATCCC
The DNA here is from genome assembly GCA_947650365.1 of Chamaelirium japonicum. Classification (NCBI taxonomy): domain Eukaryota; kingdom Viridiplantae; phylum Streptophyta; class Magnoliopsida; order Liliales; family Melanthiaceae; genus Chamaelirium; species Chamaelirium japonicum. Next base: position 92,998 of record CANTAL010000458.1, on the reverse strand, counting down.
AGACAAAATGGTATCAATTGGAACAAAAAAAACGGCGAAATAGAGTCAATCAAGGTCGTACGATTCAAAATAAAGACTCAATTAAATTGGATTCGTATAAAAAAGAAAAAATTCATCATTACATGAAAGAAAATTATTATGCAGTGGATTCATTGATGAATCAAAAAGAAAAATTTAAAAAACACTACAGATATGATCTTTTATCACATAAATATATGAATTATGGGGATAATAAGGACAAGGACTCATATGTTTATGAATCAAAATTACAAGTAAACAGTAACCACGAAATTCAATATCCATATAATTTCAATACAACGAAACCCGACTCAATTTATGTATTAATAAATACAGTTATTAGTAATTATCTGGAAGATAGATATATTATTGATACGGATAAAAATCCGGATAGAAAATATTTTAATTGCAGAATTATCCATTTTTTTATTAGAAAGAATATTGATATTGAGACTTGGACCAATACGCATGTCAGCCCCAAGATTAATAAAAATACTAAGACTGAAACTAATAAGTATCAAAAAATGAAAAAAAAAGATATTTCGATTCATCAAGAAATCAAGCTATCCAATCAAAAAAGAAACTTTTTTGATTGGATAGGAATGAATCAAGAAAGATTCTATCGTAATCGTAACATATCAAATCTAGAATCTTGGTTGTTCACAGAATTTGTGCTACTTTTTGATACATATAAGATTCAACCCTGGATTATACCAATCAAATTACTTCTTTTAGATTTCCAAAGAAATAAAAATAGTAGTCAAAATAAAAACATCAATGTAAATCAAAAAAATAATACTCATCCATCATCCAATCAAAAAGAATATCTTGAATTAGAAAATTCCAACCAAGAAAAAAACGAACAACAGGGCAAAAGAGTTCTTGGATCAGATCTACGAAAACAAAAAAAAAAAAAAGATGAAGATTCCGCGAGATCAGACACTAAAAAACGTAAAAAGAAAAAAAAATCCAAGAGCAACAAAGAAGCAGAACTAGATTTCTTCCTGAAAAAATTTTTCCTTTTTCAATTAAGATGGGATGACCCCTTGAATCAAATTATGATCGATAATATCAAAGTGTATTGTATCCTACTTAGAATGACAAATCCAAGGGAAATTGCTATATCCTCGATTCAAAGAGAAGAAATGCGTCTGGATGTAATGCTGATTCAGAAGGATCTAGCTCTTACAGAATTGATAAAAAGGGGAATATTTATTATTGAACCAATTCGTTTATTTATAAAAAGGGATGGACAATTTATTATCTATCAAACCATAAGTATTGCATTGGTTGATAAGAATAAAGAAGAAATGAAAACTAATAGAAATAGAAAATCCATAAAAGAAAGACATGTTGATAAGAAGAATTTCGACAGATCCATTAGACAACATAGCAATATGCTTGTGAATCAAAAAAAAAATCATTATAATTTCCTTGTTCCAGAAAATATTCTATCTCCTAGACGCCGTAGAGAATTGAGAATTCGAATTTGTTTCAATTCCTGGAATTCAAATATTAATATTGTGGATATAAATCCAGTATTTTTCAAAGAAAAAAAGATAAGAAACTGCGGACAATTTTTGAATGAGGACGAGTGTCTTAATACAGATGCAAATAAATTTATTAAATTCAAATTGCTTCTTTGGCCCAATTATCGATTAGAAGATTTAGCTTGTATGAATCGCTATTGGTTTGATACCAATAACGGCAGTCGTTTCAGTATGTCAAGGATACAGATGTATCCAAAATTCAGAATTAGTTAATGATATATTGCCTATATATCGCATGACATATTCGGTAGATGTAGAAAGATGTACGCATACGTTGTGTTACATTTTAGTACATAATATAATACCGATTTAATGGCATATCAATTCAACTGGCTCTAGGAATAATAAATTGACAGAATGGTTTTTTGGTAAAAAGAAATCATTCTCTTTCGTAAATGTGTAAATGTATTATATCTTTTTCTATCCAAAACCAATTTTATGTTTGAAAGAAAATTAGTTTTGGATAGAATAAATACTAAATCAAAGTAGTATATGAATAAACCTAAATTAAGCTTTTGTGTATACCAGATTCAAATCACTGGCATAATCATAATAATTATTATTCCTTATTGGTAAAATCTATAAAATAAAAAAGAAAGAAAAAAGAAAAAAGATGTTTAAGAATTTTGTTATGGTAAAAAATTCATCCATCTTGTTTATTCCAAAACAAGAAAAAGAAGAAAACAACAAAGGGTCTGTTGAATTTCAAGTATTAAATTTCACCAATAAGATACAGAGGCTTACTTCGCATTTGGAATTGCACAAAAAAGATTTTTTATCACAAAGAGGTCTACGAAGAATTCTGGGAAAACGTCAACGGCTGCTGACTTATTTGTCAAAGAAAAATAGAGTACGTTATAAGAAATTAATTAGTCAGTTAGATATTCGGGAGCCAAAAACTCGTTAATTTGAAGATTCGTTTTTTTTTTATTAATTGTTATTATATTTTTTCTTTTTAGAAATTTTGAGAAATTAGATTCTTAAATTAATAGAATAATGAATTAGGGAAGAAAAGATATGACTGCACCGGCCACAAGAAAAGATCTCATGATAGTCAATATGGGTCCTCACCACCCATCAATGCATGGTGTTCTTCGACTAATCGTTACTCTCGATGGTGAAGATGTTATTGACTGTGAACCCATATTGGGCTATTTACACAGAGGGATGGAGAAAATAGCAGAAAACCGAACAATTATACAATATTTGCCTTATGTAACCCGTTGGGATTATTTAGCTACTATGTTTACAGAAGCAATAACGGTCAATGCACCAGAACAACTGGGAAATGTTCAAGTACCTCAAAGGGCCAGCTATATCAGAGTCATTATGCTGGAGCTGAGTCGTATAGTCTTCTCATTTGTTATGGCTTGGACCTTTTATGGCGGATATCGGTGCACAGACTCCCTTTTTCTATATTTTCAGAGAGAGAGAATTGCTCTATGATCTATTTGAAGCTGCCACAGGTATGCGAATGATGCATAATTATTTCCGTATCGGAGGAGTAGCTGCTGATCTACCTCATGGCTGGATAGATAAATGTTTAGATTTCTGTAATTATTTTTTAACAGGAGTTGTTGAATATCAAAAACTTATTACGCGGAAATCCCATTTTTTTGGAACGCGTTGAAGGAGTGGGCATTATTGGTGGAGAGGAAGCAATAAGTTGGGGCTTATCAGGACCAATGTTACGAGCTTCTGGGATCCAATGGGATCTTCGTAAAATTGATCATTATGAATCTTACAATGAATTCGATTGGAAAGCTCAATGGCAAAAAGAAGGAGATTCATTAGCTCGGTATTTAGTACGAATCGGTGAAATGAGGGAATCCGTAAAAATTATTCAACAGGCTCTAGAAGGAATTCCTGGAGGACCTTATGAGAATTTAGAAGTTCGGCGTTTTGATAGAGCAAAAAATTCTGAATGGAATGATTTTGAATATAGATTCATTAGTAAAAAACCTTCCCCCCATTTTGAATTGTTGAAACAAGAACTTTATGTAAGAGTAGAAGCCCCAAAAGGAGAATTAGGAATTTATTTGATAGGAGATAGTAGTGTTTTTCCTTGGAGATGGAAAATTCGTCCACCCGGTTTCATAAATTTGCAAATTCTCCCTCAGCTAATTAAAAGAATGAAATTGGCGGATATCATGACGATACTGGGTAGTATAGATATCATTATGGGAGAAGTTGATCGTTGAAATGATAATTGGCACGACAGAAGTACAAACTATCAATTCTTTTTCTAAATTAGAATTCTTAAAAGAAATCTATGGATTTATCTGGCAGTTTGTCCCCGTTTTGATACTTATATTAGGAATCACGCTAGAGGTACTGGTAATTGTATGGTTAGAAAGAGAAATATCTGCGGCGATACAACAACGTATTGGGCCCGAATATACCGGCCCGTTGGGAATTCTTCAAGCTCTAGCAGACGGGACTAAACTACTTTTTAAAGAGGACCTTGTCCCATCTAGGGGGGATATTCATTTGTTTAGTGTCGGACCGTCTATAGCGGTCATATCAATTCTACTAAGTTTTTTAGTAATTCCTTTTGGATATCGACTTGTTTTAGCCGATCTCAGTATAGGTGTTTCTTTATGGATCTCCATTTCAAGTATTGCCCCCATTGGGCTTCTTATATCAGGATATGGATCAAATAATAAATATTCCTTTTCGGGTGGTTTACGAGCTGCTGCTCCATCTATTAGTTATGAAATACCATTAACTCTATGTGTATTATCAATATCTCTACGTGTGATTCGTTGGAACATGAACTTTTACTTCTCTCAGAAATGAAATAAAGGAAGGAAGCTTAATGTATTGAATAGGTATCTTCATTTTTTTTTTTTATTCATCATTCATTTAATTCAGGTCGATGAGTTAAACCAAATAGTTATATGAGTGAAACAAAACACCTTATAAATTTGTAGTAAGAGGATAAAATCTCATTCCCTATATACAAAAAAGTGAAAGTAAACATAAGCAGTGAAAACTGTTTATCCCAAGATTCTTTGATTAGTCATCATATCTTGAAGCGGGCGCAAAAGATCAACTGTATGGAGTTTCTACTACTGTCTTGTATATATTACCATATTGGGAATCAATCAAGAATCAGCGAACAGTTAGGAACACAAAGGTACACAAAGGATTAGTAATGAAGATAATGTAAGGTATCAAAAAAAGGTTTTTTTGCCTAAAACGAATCATAACAGGGGCTTTAAGTTGGTAGAAATGATCAAGCAGTACTTCCCCACGATTTCGATCTAGAGTATGCTCCTATTCACTGAATAAAGAAATGACTATTAAGAACGAATTAATCCTTTATTATTATTATTAATATTCTTTTTTTTTTTTTAAGAGTACTCTCTTCTGAGAAAGAAGAACAAGAACAAAAGAAATAGAATGTCATAATAGAATGGAAAAATAAAAAAAGATCTTTTTTTATTTTATTTCCTCCATATATATATATCATATCCATACATGTGGAATTCTTATTATTTATGATTCATGAACTAGTGACTAATTCTTTCTATCTATAGATAGATATAACGAGTATTTTATTTTTATTGAAGGATTTAATTATTACCGAACAAAGATTCATTTTAATTATAAGGGACGAGATCAATTCGAAAGCACGTTTTTTATTTATTTTAGCAGACAGAATTTCATTGGTCTAATTTTGGAAACTCTCCAATGTATTTTATCGTATCTACCCTCCAAAGATACCGATAATACGGAACAGGTCTTTACATTTATTTGTGGCCATAGAGGAGCCGTATGAGGTAAAAATCTCATGTACGGTTTTGGAATAGTGATGGGAGCAGTGATGTTATTATCAACTATGATTATCTAACAGTTTAAGTACAGTTGATGTTGTTGAGGCACAGTCAAAATATGGTTTTTGGGGGTGGAATCTGTGGCGGCAACCCATAGGGTTTATAGTTTTTTTCATTTCTTCTTTGGCAGAATGTGAGAGATTACCCTTTGATTTACCAGAAGCGGAGGAGGAATTAGTAGCAGGTTATCAAACCGAATATTCGGGTATAAAATATGGGTTATTTTACGTTGCTTCTTACCTAAATCTATTAGTTTCTTCATTATTTATAACAGTTCTTTATTTAGGTGGGTGGAATTTTTCTATTCCGTACATATTCATTTCTGAACCTTTCGGAATAAATGGAGTCTTTGGAATGATAATTGATATCTTTATTACATTAGCTAAAGCTTATTTGTTTCTGTTCATCTCTATCACAACAAGATGGACTTTACCTAGGATGAGAATGGACCAGCTATTAAATCTTGGATGGAAATTTCTTTTACCTATTTCTCTAGGTAATTTATTATTGACAACTTCTTTCCAACTTGTTTCACTATAAATAACAGAATACAATAACGATATTCTATGCTCATAGCCTCTCTCAAACAAGAGAAAAAAAGCATCCATTTATTCATCAATATATAAAATATGTTCCCTATGATAACTGGGTTCGTGAATTATGGTCAACAAATAATACGAGCCGCAAGGTACATTGGTCAAAGTTTCATAATTACCTTATCCCATACAAATCGTTTACCTATAACTATTCAATATCCTTATGAAAAATCGATCACATCAGAGCGTTTCCGCGGTCGAATCCATTTTGAATTTGATAAGTGTATTGCTTGTGAAGTATGTGTTCGTGTATGCCCTATAGATCTACCCGTTGTTGATTGGAGATTTGAAAGAGATATTAAAAAGAAACGATTGCTTAATTATAGTATTGATTTTGGTGTATGTATATTTTGTGGTAACTGTGTCGAATATTGTCCAACAAACTGTTTATCGATGACTGAAGAATATGAACTTTCTACTTATGATCGTCACGAATTGAATTATAATCAAATTGCTTTGGGTCGGTTACCAACGTCAGTAATTTGGGATTACACAATTCAAACCGTTATGAATTCGACTCAAATCAAAATATACAAAGAAAAATCCCTCGATTCAAGAACGATTACCAATTACTAAGATCTTCTTTTTCGCAATTTTGATAGAAAGGATACTTTTCATTTTGGTTAGTCAGTAACTGTAAATAATAACTAATAATTGTTGAGAATCGCTGTTTGATTTAAACTGAGAATATATTTTTAGTGATGATTTTGAAATATAAAATTTCAACTACCCTTTTCTTTCTCAGAAAAAAAGTAGGATTGGTCTAAAAACTTTATCTATATCGATATTAATCTATACTACATTAATATTTAATTTAGTAACGTATAATATACAATAAAAACGAGGTAAGCTCTTTTCCCTTCCTGGACTATTCAGCAAGGTCATGAAATCTTTAGACTTATTTTATACATAATGGATTTATCTGAACCAATACATGATATTCTTGTAGTATTTCTAGGATCAGTTCTTATATTAGGGGGTCTGGGAGTAGTCTTATTTACCAATCCAATTTATTCTGCCTTTTCGTTGGGATTGGTTCTTGTTTGTATATCCTTATTATATATTCCATCGAATTCCTATTTTGTAGCTGCTGCACAACTCCTTATTTATGTAGGAGCCATAAATGTCTTAATCATATTTGCTGTAATGTTCATGAATGGTTCAGAATATTTCAACGATTCTCGTCTTTTGACCGTCGGAGATGGGGCCACTTCACTGGTTTGTATAAGTATTCTTTTTTCACTAATTACTACTATTCCAGATACATCATGGTACGGAATTCTTTGGACTACAAGATCAAACCATATTCTAGAGCAGGACCTAATAATTAACGTTCAACAAACTGGGATTCATTTATCAACAGATTTTTATCTTCCCTTTGAACTCATTTCTATAATTCTATTAGTTTCCTTAATAGGCGCAATTACTATGGCTCGTCAATAAAAAATACTTAGAATTAAAAAAGTCTAAAAATTTACAATTTTGAATAAAAAAAAAATAGAAAGTTTAAAGTTTTTAGTTAAATCTATTGCCAATACCAACTTTTATTCTGTAATTGTTCTATTCTAGTCAATCAAATCAGTCGAATTGTTGTTAATATTGAAATGAATCGAGATTCACGAGGAGTTAGTCGATGATGTTCGAGCATGTACTTTTTTTAAGTATCTATTTATTTTCTATCGGTATCTACGGATTAATCACAAGTCGAAACATGGTTAGAGCGCTTATGTGTCTTGAGCTTATACTAAATTCGGTTAATATAAATCTCGTAACATTTTCTGATTTATTTGATAATCGCCAATTAAAAGGAGACGTTTTCTCAATCTTTGTCATAGCTATTGCAGCCGCGGAAGCAGTTATTGGGCTAGCTATTGTTTCGTCGATCCATCATAACATAAAATCAACTCGTATCAATCAATCAAATTTGTTGAATAATTAGTTGTAATCATTCATTATGTAATAATATTATTATTTATTAAAATTCTACTAATATGGAATATTAATGAATATTTCCTATTCAATATTGGATTTTGGATTGTTGACCAATTTGAATTCATATGTGCGACTTATTTATATGACTGTGATTGTTGAAACATAAATCAAAGTTTCTTGGCACTTTTTCATGAACAGGTTTATAAATATATTTATTCTAAAAAAAAAAAAAAATGGATAAAAATCACTGATTTGTCTGGTGTCTACAATATAAATATATAATTAATTCATTTACTACTGATTTTACCATACCAGATCAAAAATTTTTTATGTTCAAAACTAGAATTTATAGTTTCAATGTCACATTCAGTAAAAATTTATGATACATGTATAGGGTGTACTCAATGTGTACGAGCCTGTCCCACGGATGTACTGGAAATGATACCTTGGGACGGATGTAAAGCTAAGCAAATTGCTTCTGCACCAAGAACCGAAGATTGTGTAGGTTGTAAGAGATGTGAATCCGCTTGCCCAACGGATTTTTTGAGTGTCCGTGTTTATTTATGGCATGAAACAACTCGCAGCATGGGTTTAGCCTATTGATTGATACGTTACAAAAAAATCCACTTGAATCATTATCATTTGATTCCTCTTTACCGACAAAAGCCCCTACTCTAATTATAATATATATATATATTATTCTGAGCACGGGCTTTTCTGGTTAAAGCGTATCTTGTCTTTATCACGAGTTATTTTCCTTTGTTAACAATACTTGTTGTTTTGCCGGTATTTGCGGGTTCTTCAATTTTTATTCCCCCTCATGGGGGGAATAAGGCGTTTCGGTGGTATACTCTATGTATATGCTTATTAGAACTCCTTCTAACGACTTATGCATTCTGTTACCATTTCCAATTGGATGACCCATTAATCCAATTGGAAGAAGATTTTCAATGGATAAATATTTTGGATTTTCACTGGAGACTGGGAATCGACGGGCTTTCCATAGGACCTATTTTACTGACAGGATTTATTGCCACTTTAGCTACTTTAGCGGCTTGGCCCGTTACTCGAAATTCGCGATTATTTTATTTCCTGATGTTAGCAATGTACAGTGGTCAAATAGGATCATTTTCTTCTCGGGACCTTTTACTTTTTTTCATCATGTGGGAGTTAGAATTAATTCCTGTTTACTTACTTTTATCCATGTGGGGGGGAAAGAAACGTCTGTACTCGGCTACAAAGTTTATTTTGTACACTGCGGGGGGTTCCATTTTTCTCTTAATAGGAGTTCTAGGTATAGGTTTATATGGTTCCAATGAGCCAACATTAGATTTTGAAAGATTAGCTAATCAATCATATCCTGTGGCATTGGAAATAATATTCTATTTCGGTTTCCTTATTGTTTATGCTGTCAAATCGCCGATTATCCCCCTACATACTTGGTTACCAGATACCCACGGAGAGGCACATTACAGTACATGTATGCTTCTAGCTGGAATCTTATTGAAAATGGGAGCATATGGATTGATTCGGATCAATATGGAATTATTACCCCACGCTCATTCTATATTTTCTCCCTGGTTTGTGATAGCGGGAACAATGCAAATAATCTATGCAGCTTCAACCTCTTTTGGTCAACGCAATTTAAAAAAGAAAATAGCCTATTCTTCCGTATCTCACATGGGTTTCACAATTATAGGAATTGGTTCTATAACTAACATGGGACTAAACGGAGCCATTTTACAAATACTTTCTCATGGATTTATTGGCGCTGCACTTTTTTTCTTGGCGGGAACGAGTTGTGATAGAATACGTCTTGTTTATCTCGACAAAATGGGGGGGATATCTATCCCAATGCCAAAAATATTTACCCTGTTCAGTAGTTTCTCGATGGCTTCTCTTGCATTGCCAGGAATGAGTGGTTTTGTTGCAGAATTAGTAGTATTTTTGGGAATAATTACCAGCTCAAAATATCTTTTAATGCCAAAAGTGCTAATTACTTTTGTAATGGCAATTGGAATGATATTAACTCCTATTTATTTATTATCTATGTTACGTCAGATGTTCCACGGATACAAGCTATTCAATGCCCCAAACTCCATTTTTGTCGATTATGGACCACGAGAACTCTTTGTTTCGATCTGTATCTTTCTACCCGTAATAGGGATTGGTATTTATCCGGATTTAGTTCTCTTGTTATCAGTTGATAAGGTACAGGCTATCCTATCTAATTATTTTTATAGATAGTTTTTATTAATGAAACAGAAAGTATTAAAATTCTGTGAATTTAATATTTTAAAAATAGTTTGCTTAGAAAAAAAAAAGGAAGTGAATTAAAATTGTAATGAGATGCCTCTCGAGTTTTTGAGAACCATTTGACCCCTTGAGCAAAACGGTTCTCAAAAACTAGCACAAACTTTTGTTACATTATATATGAATATATGAGACAATCTTCTTATTTATTTTTCATGTAGTTTATTCAATTAAAATTATGTTAATGCGAATGAACCATAACTATGTAGACCTATTCCTAATAGATTGATCCCAAAATAGCATATCCAAATTATAAGAAATCCTATAGAAGCTACAAGTGCCGAATTCATATCTTGTAAACTTTGATTTGTTTTAGTATGCGAATAAATCGCGAATATGGTCCAAGTAATAAATGCCCAAGTTTCCTTGGGGTCCCAATTCCAATAAGATCCCCATGTCTCATTAGCCCATACTGCTCCAGAAATAATGCCTATGGTTAAAAGGGTAAATCCTAAACTAATGACACGATAACTCCAATAATCCAAACGCCGAGTCAATTGATATTTGTAATAATTTTGAAATGAAAAAAAAGAAGTGTTTTTTAAAACACTTCTTTTCTCATTCAAGTATTTGATCTCGCCAAAGAAAAATTTCTTAATTAAGAAATTTTTTCTTTTCAAAAAAATATCGATGTTTTTTTGAAATGTAATGACTAGAAGAGCGACTGATAATAATGATCCGCATAAAAGAGCTGCATAGCTCAATAACATCATACTTACGTGCATCATTAACCACTGAGATTGTAGAGCAGGTACTAATATTGCAGATGGATGCATTTTGGTTGAAAGACCCGACGTGGCGAAACCTTGGGTAAAAATAGCACTTGGTGCGGTTATTGCGCTTAAATAATTTTTTTGGTTCCGTATCTTAATCTTAGAAATCATATAAATAATGGAAAAACCCCATGAAAGGAAAATTAATGACTCGTATAAATTACTTAATGGGAAATGTCCCGAATAAATCCAACGAATAACTAATAATCCTGTTATAGAAAAAAGGGTAGCTATCATCCCCTTTTCCGACGAATCGCGTAATCCTACGATTTTGTGGACTAATAAGGTCATCAAATGAATTGTAATCACCATTAAAATAATCGAAAAAGAAATATGAGTTAATATATGTTCGAAAGTCACAAATATCATAAAAGGAGCCCCATTACATAATTTAAATTGGAAATTAAATACATTATAGGATCCATTATGTCCCTTTTAGGAGATGCCGCCACTCGGACTCGAACCGAGATGCTCTAGCACTGCTTCCTAAGAGCAGCGTGTCTACCGATTTCACCATGGCGGCTTACTTTAAATAATAATAAATAATAGTTACTTCATCTCGAGTCGTCGAGATTCAAGGATTCAATCTAGTTTAGGAAACTTTAGAATCGACGACTAAAGCTCATTTAAATTTTTTAATTAATTGAATATGTGAATGTTAAATAACCCTTAGTTAGTATTACCGTAGGATTCAGTTTTAACAATCAACTTTCGCGTACTAGAAACTGGGTTCTCCCAGAACGGTTGGAACTCGATAGTTTTGTTCTCAGTCGAGGTATAGAACTCAAAATTGTCCTTTTTTCTATGTTTTTTTTGAATCTATGAAATAAACAAAATAAAATAAATCGAATTTACTATGTATCACAATTTCATCACTAAATTAAAGGAATTTTTCTAACTATTTTGATACCTTAGTATGATTAAGTATTAATACTATTCGTTAGTGCCCATAATTTTTATGATAACATTTCCTAAATCCAATTAAGTTTTGGGCTAGACAGATAAGAAAATAAGAAAAGAGTTTCAATCTCTATCAATTCACTTTTCCTACTAGGAAAAGTGAATTGATAGAGATTGAAACAATAATCATCTCACAAATTAACATTAACTATAAAATATACTATATAGGGTGTAAAACTAAAAATAATAATAATACTTATAGAATAGACTTATAGAATATAAGTAGAATAGAAGCCAATAGGCGGAAGAATTCTTATTTTACATACCATGACAGCTAGTTCTAACTAATATTGAGGAGTTCAATACATTAGTTAATGTGAATCATTCGTCTTGAATTAAAAAAAAAAGTTTAAGCCCTTCCTGGTATGTCGATTCAGATCATTCCAAGACTTTATTACTTGTTTGTCGCACAAAAAAACTTTTCGAGTGCCCGGTGGAAACCGATTTAGCCAAAGAAAGGGCTTTTACTGCAGTTAAATATCCCTTCTTCTTCCAAATATTTTTACGAATACGTTTTTTTGACATAGAAGTACGTTTTTTTGGAACCACCATTCAAAAAGTAGTACTCATTTTTATCGTTGTATGTGAAAGACATGTATTGTTCAAAATAGATCATTCTTTTTAGTCATTATCCATACTTATCCCGCGGATAATAAATTTCATAACATAACATACAAAATACAAACAAGAATACAAATATATATATATGTATATATATATATATATATATATATATATATATAAGTGCCCATCGTATATCACCGATATGTGGATAAAAAAAATAGAAGAGACTCTGATTTTAAAAAGTAAAATCCTTTTTTTTTTTTCTATTAATTGATTAATGATTAAGTTCAGAGTGCCGTGCCATCCCTATAATTTAAATTCTAATTAAATTAGAATTAGTAGTTAATCTCTTAAACAAGACATTCTATTACCCAAGAAAGATAACTCTAGCCAATTTTGAATTTCAGTTCTATACGAAGTAAGGAATATCATAGCATAGTATTTGCAAAAAACATAAGTTTTCCTTATTGGACTCAAATCAATCAGTTCCAAAATGGGTTAGATAATTACTAAAAAAAAAAAAAAATGAATTAGAATAACTTTAGAATAACTAAGGTCCCCTTTATTGATTCAAAATATTGATGGATACTATGACACATATTCCAATTAAGCGCCGTTTTTGGTATAACAGTTTTTCTTACTATATAGTATGGTTATAAATCCTTAGAATATGATAGTAGTAGTATAGTATCATGACGAAAAATTTCATATTCTGTAATATTATTTTTATAAATATATTTTTTTTTTATGGAACATACATATCAATATGCATGGATAATACCCTTTCTTCCACTTACAGTTACTATGTCAATAGGATTTGGACTTTTGCTTATTCCTACAGCAACGAAAAATATTCGTCGTATGTGGGCTTTTATTAGTGTTTTAATGCTAAGTATAATTATGGTGTTTTCGGCTAATCTGTCTATTCAGCAAATAAATGGAGGTTTTATTTATCAATATCTATGGTCTTGGACCATCAATAATGATTTTTCGTTAGAGTTTGGATACTTGATCGATCCACTTACTTCGATTATGTCAATACTAATTACTACTGCGGGGATTATGGTTCTTATTTATAGTGACAATTATATGTCTCACGATCAAGGATATTTGAGATTTTTTGCTTATATGAGTTTTTCCAATACTTCTATGTTGGGATTAGTTACTAGTTCCAATTTGATACAAATTTATATTTTTTGGGAACTGGTGGGAATGTGTTCGTATTTATTAATAGGTTTTTGGTTTACACGCCCGATTGCAGCAAGTGCTTGCCAAAAAGCTTTTGTAACGAATCGTGTAGGGGATTTTGGTTTATTATTAGGAATCTTAGGTTTTTATTGGATAACAGGCAGTTTCGAATTTCGGGATTTGTTCAAAATAGTTAAAAACTTGATCCAGAATAATGAGGTCAATTCTTTATTTGATACTACGTGTGGCTCTTTATTGTTTGTCGGCGCAATTGCTAAATCTGCACAATTTCCCCTTCACGTATGGTTACCTGATGCCATGGAGGGACCCACCCCCATTTCGGCTCTTATACACGCAGCTACCATGGTAGCTGCGGGAATTTTCCTTGTAGCTCGGCTTCTTCCTCTTTTCATGGTCATACCTTACATAATGAATCTCCTTTCTTTAATAGGCGTAATAACAGTACTATTAGGAGCCACTTTAGCTCTTGCTCAAGGAGACATTAAAAAAAGTTTAGCCTATTCTACAATGTCTCAATTGGGTTATATTATGTTAGCTCTAGGTATAGGTTCTTATCGAGCTGCTTTATTCCATTTGATCACCCATGCCTATTCTAAAGCTTTATTGTTTTTGGGATCCGGATCTATTATTCATTCAATGGAACCTATTGTTGGATATTCACCGGATAAAAGTCAAAATATGGTCCTTATGGGCGGTTTAACAAGATATGTTCCAATTACAAGAATTACTTTTTTATTTGGTACACTTTCTCTTTGTGGGATTCCACCTCTTGCTTGTTTTTGGTCAAAAGATGAAATTCTTAATGATAGTTGGTTGTATTCACCAATTTTCGCAATAATAGCTTGTTTCACAACAGGATTAACCGCATTTTATATGTTTCGGATGTATTTACTTATTTTTGATGGACATTTTCGTGTTAATTTTAAAAATTACAGTAGCACTAAAAATAGTTCGTTCTATTCAATATCTCTATGGGGAAAAGAAGTGCCTAAAGCAGTCAATAGAAATTTACTTTTATCAACAATAAATAATAAGAATAAGGTCTCCTTTTCTTCAAAAAAGGATGCATATAAAATTCATGATAATGTAAGAAATAGAATGCGATGTTTTAGTACTTACTTTGGAAAAAAAGATACTTATATGTATCCTTATGAATCGGATAATACTATGCTATTTCCTCTGCTTATATTGGTATTATTTACTTTGTTCATCGGATCAATAGGAATTCATTTTGATCGAGACGTAGTAGACTTTGATATATTATCAAAATGGTTAACTCCCCGATCAAACCTTTTTCATCAAAATTCGAATTATTCTGCGGATTGGTATGAATTTTTTAAAAATGCAATTTTTTCAGTAAGTATAGCCTTTTTCGGACTATTAATAGCATCTACTTTATATGGGTCTGTTTATTCATCTTTCCATAATTTGGCCTTAATCAATTCATTTTTAAAAAGGGGTCCTAAGAGAATTATCTTGGACAAAATTAAAAATGTGATATATGATTGGTCATATAATCGCGGTTATATAGATATTTTTTATACTAAGGTCTTAACCGCGAGTGTAAGAGGATTGGCCGAACGAATTCAGCTTTTTAATAGACGTATAATTGATGGAATTACAAATGGGGTTGGGTTTTCAAGTTTCTTTATAGGGGAAGGTATCAAATATATGGGAGGTGGACGAATTTCGTCTTATCTATTCTTGTATTTATCTTATGTATTAATATTTTTCTTCATTTTTT
>CANTAL010000458.1:27500-47500 GCA_947650365.1 Chamaelirium japonicum | reverse complement strand
TTTGATTTTCTTTTGAAAAAACGTAAATAGATTTATTCGGACTAATCAAACCGCTCCCATTATGATATTCATGGAGAAAGAATCGCAATAAATGCAAAGAGGGAACATCTTGGATCCAGCATTGAAGGGCTTGAACCAAGATTTCCAGATGGATGGGATAGGGTATTAGTATATCTAACACATAATTTAAATGCGATAATTTGTCCTCTAAAAAGGGAAATATTGAATGAATAGATCGTAAATTCTGAGATTTTGGTATTTCTTTTTCTTTGAAGGAAGGTACTAATCGCAGCGAGAATGGAACTTCCAGAATGACTGCAAAACCTTCTGATATCATTTGAGAATCAAAATTAGAATAAAAATCATTGTTGTGCCCAATGAATCGATTTTTGTTAGAATCATTAATTGAATAAATCAAATAATTCTGTTGATACATTCGAGTAATTAAATGTTTCACAAGTACGGAACTAGATTTATTGTCATAACTTAAAATTTCCATGGGTTCATAAAAAATCGAACCATTTAAACCATGATCATAAGCAAGTGTGTAAATATACTCCTGAAATAGAAGCGGATATAGGAAGTGTTGTTGCCGAGATCTATCTTTTTCTAAATATCCTTGTAATTCTTCCATTTAAATTTCTCTACTTGAAAGGTAGACAAGGGGGGTATGTCTTGGGTTATCAAATGATACATAGTGCAATATAATATGGTCAGAACAGGGGTATAGATTATGTATATAGTATATAATACTAAGTATAAAAATACTAAGTATAAAAAGATATACCCTGAGACTGGGAGTCCAATCAACGGATCTCTTTCCTATCTTGTTCTATCCAATCGGTTTATGTTCATTATAATTACAAGAGGGTCAAAAATCCTTTATTTTTGCAACCCAATAGCTCTTTTGATTTTGGAATAAATTATATTTTCTTTATCAGTATACTCTTTCTTCTACACATCTGTCTCCAATCTATAATGGAGAATAGTTAGGATTCATAAAAAAAAAGAAGAATAAAGAATCAATGGTCCACTCATAGGAGAACCCTTTCCCTCATCAGGCACTAATCTATTTTTAACATATAGTTAGATCGGGTAATCATTCAAATTAAGAACATAAGCTCGTTGCTTTTTGTTTTACCAGAATTGGAGCCAGAGGACTCTATCCATTTATTCACTAGACAAAACTGTAAATGTAAATTTCTTTTGTCCCCTTCAAAAAATCAAAACAATATTTTGTAACGATCTAGTAAGGATAAACTCAAAATTCTATCTTATTACGACATGCTGTTTTTTCCTTCATTACCTTTCAGGATTTTTTCCTTCATTACCTTTCAGGATCAGTCGTGGTCTTATAGACTCTACCAATAGTCTGGACGAATTCGTTACTTCATCAAAATGTGTGAAAGATCATAGCCGCACTTAAAAGCCGAGTACTCTACCATTGAGTTAGCAACCCGGATAAAAAAATATGTAGTGTAGTGTAGATACGATCAAAATTAAAAAATTTTCTGGATTGCACTCCAGAGGACCCCGTCAAAACCAAAACATTGAACTAGCAACAAATCACAAATCTAAAATCTAAACGTAAAAGAAAGATTTTATGATCAAAAATTGATAATCATAAACACCAAAATATCAAAATGAGCGGAATCAGACGAAAAACCAACGGATTCCCAATCCAATAGAGATTTAAAAATTGACACCCATTTTTATCATGATCCATTTTTTCTTTTTTGTTAAGAAAATGCGTCTTGTATGACAGTAAATCCGGCAAACCCCTAATTTGACTGAAGTGTGAAGTGAAGGAAAAACAAATATCGGGTAGGGTCTATTTATCTATGATCGAATTATATTGATTCGTTACAACATTGTCAATATGAATGGAATGTTAATAAAATCCATTTTTGTTTAAGTAAACAAAATAAAAAATAAGGACTTATGTTGGATTGGCACAAGATAAATCAGAAATTTTAATGGAAAAAAATAAGGAAGGGGTAGAGAAAAAATCTCGAGCTCATTCAATCGATAGAGATATAATAAGAAAAATGGATCCCGCCTTTGCCGGTAAATTCCCATAAAAAAAAAAAAGGACCCTTAATAGATTCCCAATCCCCGAACAAAATCATTTTAACCAAATAAGTTATTCCAAATTCTTTCATCTTAAAAATAAAAGAAGACTCCTCTCATTCTTATTTTTTCGTATCTATCATATACAAGGAACAATTGTTACCATAGGTAATTATGGATATTTAAGGAATCACAGATCTTTTTTTTTTTTTACTTAGCCGAAACAATAACATAATATATTATATATATATATAGACCTTGTTCATTTTATTTTTATACAGATTTTGTTTTCTTTAACAATTTTCTGTTTAATGTTGGATACAATGTGATTCGATCTTTCGTTTCTGATAGAAACGATCTGGGACGGAAGGATTCGAACCTCCGAGTAACGGGACCAAAACCCGCTGCCCTTACCGCTTGGCCACGCCCCATTTAGATTTCTATTCAACACTAATAAACACTATTATAAGTATTGGTTATTCGTCAATTCCAGCCCAAGCCAAATACATACGGAAAATATTGTTGCTAGGATTCGACACATATAGATATAGATATAGATATAGAAAAAAAAATTCATTGATCATTACATGGAATTCAATTTAAATATTGTATGTAAAGTATAATTCCTTGTATTCTCGTTTGAGAATGGAAAAAAGTAATTTTGGATTTGGGAGAGTTAGAGTTCAAATAAAAAGGATTTTTTTGGCCTGCCTTTTCATTTTTCCCTTATATTACCTCATCTTATAAAAGTAACTCAATCAAAATAAAATTATCTAATCCACAAGAACAAAATTTTTGTTATGCTTAATATCTTAAGTTAATCTGTATCCGTCTTAATTATGACCTTTATTCAAATAGTTTTTTTTTCGCTAAATTGCCCGAGGCTTATGCCTTTTTCAATCCAATCGTAGATGTTATGCCCATCATACCTGTACTCTTTTTTCTCTTAGCCTTGTTTGGCAAGCTGCTGCAAGTTTTCGATGAAATCTTTAATACTTTCCTAAATTCATGATTTTTTTGAAAAAAAAAAGATTCCTAAAAATTAATAAGATCGGATAAGTCTTACATTATGAATCAAAGATTCATAAAATCAAAATTTTGTATATTGAATAACCGTAGCAATTCATTTTGATAATTTATTTCTTTGTTCTGACCTTCCAGCGAACAAAGACTTTATTGGGTCTTCCACAATACCTAATTGTGAAGATAACAATAAAAATTCTTATAACGAAGGACTCAGAATCTTATTATAAAAAAAATTAGTTTCTTTTCAAGAAAACACTTCTTTTTTTTTTTGAGGTGTCATGTGAAAATCGCGTATGTGGTACAAAAAAATGAAGTAATCATTCCCCTTTTCAAAAAAAAAAATGATCTTATCTTGGAGATTGTGTAATGCTTACTCTCAAACTCTTCGTTTTATACAGTAGTGATATTCTTTGTTTCTCTCTTCATCTTCGGATTCTTATCTAATGATCCAGGACGCAATCCCGGACGTGAGGAATAAACATAAAAAAGAGATTTGTAGTTTTTTCTTGCTTTTTTCTGAATTCTTTTTTTCTTATTATTTTTATCTATTCCATACATCTTATTATAATAAAATTAAGGGGATTGGTATTTTTTGAATTAGAAATAGAAAGTCTCGAGCGATCAGAGAGAGCGGAGAGAGAGGGATTCGAACCCTCGGTACAAATAACTCGTACAGCGGATTAGCAATCCGCCGCTTTAGTCCACTCAGCCATCTCTCCAAATTCAAAAAGAAAAAAATGTTTATGTAATCTGACACGTGAAGTTGAAGTAAAGATTAATCAAAAAACCTCGGTTTCTTGCTTATTTCTTATTAGAAATTAGAATTAGAAGGATATAAAAAAATAACAATATATAAACCAATATATAACATAACGAAGGATAATATATATATATATATATGATATATGAAATGATATATGAAAAATAAAATAGATAAAAATAGATAAATATATAATATAAAACATATATAAATATAAAATAAAAAGAGAAAATAAGAAAGATAATATATACATATTAAGATATCTAAAAATTGGATCAACAATTCAATTTATATAATAATTCGAAAGAGATATCACAAATAGAAAGAATATCTTACTTCTTTTATTTTGTACAAAAGGTTTATTCCCCCGGCCCCGATTAAGTACTGGAGTACTGGCCGGGCCATTACTTCTTTTTTTGTTCCAATGAATCTAGCTCAAACAATTTAATCATGATTTGATATCAAATCATAAATACTTGTTATTAAAGCAGCAACAAGGGCAATTTCCATCCCCATTCCTATTATTAAGAATGAATATTTTATTATTTTTTTTTTCTTCAAGTTTCTCGGGGGCAAAATACATGTCAACGCTAGAATTTTCATGATTCTGATGCTATCTTGATTGTGTCTCATCCCCATTTGATCGACAAACGGCCCTCAATTTATATACAATAATCAAATTGTAGCGGGTATAGTTTAGTGGTAAAAAGTGTGATTCGTTTCTATTAAAAACTGAAATAGTTAAGGGTCTTTCGTTTTTTTCTATATTCCGAATCAAAAACTTTATTTCTTAAAAAGGGTTTAATCCCTTGCCTCTCAATGGCATATTTGAGGAAGAATATACATTCTCACGGTTTGTATCCAAGGGTCAATTAAAAATGGAATAAAGAAAAAATGGGATTATGGGATCGCGAAGCATAATTTTGTTGCATTGGATCAACTCTTCCAATTGAATGAGTATGAGTAAAGGATACATGGATAAAGATACAAAAGTGGATTTCCAATCGTAACTAGATTTTCAATTTTATGTGTTGTAAAGGGGAGATTGAAGCCTTTAGCTAGAAAACGACGGTTTTGGTTTACTAGAACCATCGGCATATTGTTTCGGCTCGGTGGAAACAAAATTCTTTTCCTCAGGATTCTGTGAGTAGAAATAGGGAACGAAGAAACTAGACTAGACAGATTTGAAATGATTTTCCCTCCTCTAGAGGGATCATCTAGAAAGCGAGTAGATTTGAATGCATTCAGATAAAAAAGCGGACATAGATGTTATGGATGTAAATTTTTTTTTCTGGGAATACATCGATCTTCATAAAAGGAGCCGAATGAAACAAAAATTTCATGTTCGGTTTTGAATTAGAGACGTTAAAAATGATCAACCAACGTCGACTATAACCCCTAGCCTTCCAAGCTAACGATGCGGGTTCGATTCCCGCTACCCGCTCCATATTCCTTATTATATTATACATCATCAATTTTGGTGGATTATGCGTCCTTATTTTTATTCCCGAATAAATTTTCAGTGTAATCGTAATCAAATTTCTCCGAAAAAGAGAAAGGAAGAATGCGAAAGAATAAAATAGGAATGAAAAGCGTCCATTGTCTAATGGATAGGACAGAGGTCTTCTAAACCTTTTGTATAGGTTCAAATCCTATTGGACGCAATTTTTTTCCATTTTATTCTTTTATGGTTATATCAAGAAATCAAGAAAGCTATTTTGAATTGATTCGAATCAGAAATAATTTTTAAGAATTTTTCTTGTACTAAGAATAAGAATAAGAATAAAAGTGAAAAATTTATGTTTGTTCCTGAAGTAAAAACAGTTCGATCTGTTCCTGAATAGCTTCCTTCAAAGGACTTCCGCTTGTTCGGTGAATATCTTGGTAGAAGATATAATTTCTTGGAATTGAGGTTTATTCTTTTTTAAGTAGGTACGCAAATGAACAATAAAATTTATTTACCTGTCTCAATTTCTAACGTATCAAGATATCCATTCGCTCCAGTATAAATAGTAACTATCTGTTCTTCTACCGGGAGAGGGTCTGATTGGATTGTTTGAGCAACTCGCGTAATCGTTGACCTCTTGCCAATTGATTCTGAGTAGCTTTATCAAGATCAGAAGCAAATTGTGCAAAGGCTTCTAACTCTGCGAATTGAGCTAGTTCCAATTTTGATTTGCCGGCTATCTGTTTCATGGCTTTAATTTGAGCTGCGGATCCCACTCTGGAAACAGAAATACCTACATTAATAGCAGGTCGGATTCCAGCATTGAATAGATCGGCGGATAAGAATATTTGTCCATCTGTAATGGAAATTAACATTAGTAGGAATATAAGCTGAAACGTCTCCGGATTGAGTTTCAACTATTGGTAAAGCAGTCATACTTCCTTCAACCCAAATGAGAACTTGATTTAGCGGCTCTTTCCAAGGCGCGAATGCAAATAAAAAACATCTCCCGGATAAGCTTCACGGCCGGGGAGAGACATTTGGCGATAAGCTTGCGCCTGTTTGGAGAGATCATCATAAATTATTGAAGTATGTCGTTCACGGTACATAAAATATTCAGCCAGAGCCGCTCCTGTATAAGGAGCAAGGTATTGTAATGTAGCAGGTGAATCCGCCGTTTCAGCTACCACAATAGTGTATTCCATTGCCCCCTGTTCCTGGAAAGTATTCACTACTTGAGCCACAGAAGATGCTTTTTGACCAATAGCTACATAAACACATATTACATTTTGCCCTTTTTGATTGAGAATCGTATCTGTGGCTACTGCTGTTTTGCCGGTCTGTCTGTCCCCGATAATTAATTCTCGCTGGCCACGTCCTATAGGGATCATCGAATCAATAGCAATAAGCCCTGTTTGAAGAGGCTCATATACTGAACGTCTCGAAATAATACCTGGGGCAGGAGATTCAATTAATCGAGATTCAGAAGCTGAAATTTCACCTCTCCCATCAATAGGTTTAGCCAGAGCATTTATAACACGACCCAAATAAGCCTCGCTCACGGGTATCTGAGCAATTCTTCCTGTTGCTTTTACAGAACTTCCCTCTTTTATCATCAAACCATCACCCATTAATACAACACCAACATTATTTGATTCCAAATTAAGAGCAATGCCTATTGTACCCTCTTCAAATTCTACTAATTCACCCGACATTACTTCATCAAGACCATGAATACGAGCAATGCCATCGCCTACTTGAAGTACGGTGCCGGTATTTACAATCTTTATTTCTCTATTATATTGTTCAATACGTTCGCGGATAATATTACTAATTTCGTCGGCTCGAAGGGTTCCCATTAGTCTCTTTTTCTTATTTTTCGGAAGCAAAGGGAAAATAATAATAATGCCTAAACTCTAAACTAAAGTAAAAGTTACAAGTAGAAGGGCTAATCAGTTATTTCTTCCATGGCCCCGAGGGTGCCAATATTAGCACGGATGGTACGGAAATGTAACTCGCTATTCAAACAACTATTCAGAGTTCCTAGAGCTCCTTGTAAGGCTTGTTGGAAAACTCGTTGCCGGACCTGATTAATCGCTCTTTGTTGTTCAAAATGAAGGGTTTCATTTTTGAAATTTTCTAATCGTTCCAAACTATCACAAGTGGCATTAATTAAATTTACTTTTTCTCGTTCTATCTCGGAGTACCCATTCCTTCGATACTCATCTGCTTCAATTTCCACTTTCCGTAAGCGAGCCCGAGCTCTTTCGAGCTGCTCAATGGCCCCTTTACGTAATTCTTCCAAACTTTGAATAGTACTCAAGATCTTTTGTTTTCGATTATCTAATAAATCATTTAATGAAAGTAGATTATCTTACCATTAATTTCACAACTTCCACGATCTCTTCCCGAACCAAACATGAATCTTTTGATTCATTTGGCTCTCACGCTCAATTATTGATTTTATGGGCATTCCCGTATCATTTAATGTAATGAGCCTACCCTCTCTTTTCTGTTCCTATTCAAAGAGATCGAAACGGATATAAGACCAGAATATTAGAAGGACTCTTCCGACCAGATAAAAAATCTATCTAGAATTGTCAGCAAAGTTGTTTCTTTATTTGTTTTTTATTTAATTTATATAAAAAATTATTATATATATTTTATTTACCTTTTTTCTTCAAGTCTTCAAATCCAAAAATTATTTTTTTTTTTATAGATAGGTCGTCGCTTCGGCATTGGATAAAAAGTAAAAAGGGCAAGGAAGGCGCCCATTCTAAATGGTTTCAAATCATTTTATCGATATGAGTGTTCTATATCAGATAAATTACCAACTATTATTTTGAAACCATTTTTGTACTAACGTAGTGGTAGAAAGAGTACCATGTTGTGCCTGGACTTCAAACAGTTTAGCTTTAACCATCTAAATGGTCTCGCATTATTGGTTGATAGAGAATCAAAGTTGATTTACCAATGAGTCACGAAATGCTATGGTTCTTACATATGATTTTTAAATTTATTCAGAAGTAATTCGTCGAGATCGTGCACTTTTATTTCCTAATTTATCCTATCTCAAAAAAAAAAAATAACATAAATACATAAATAAAGTGCGGCCGGTTGGATCCAACCTATATTCTTGAAATACACAACTCGTACACACTCCCTTTCCAAAAAAAATCAATACACCAAGCACTACAGTTAGATTTATTGGATTTGTTGCTAAAATATCAGTATTAAACCCGAAACTCCCAGCGGATGGCCGATAGCCCAAGGAAACAAAAAAATCAGTTACATTTTTCATATGGTCCCCTCTTTCTTATAGATAAGACTAACAAAGAACAGAGTTCTTTTTGTATCATCTAGCTTGCCCCTTTTTTTGATCAATTTCTTTTTATTCATTTTTATAATTTTTTTTTCTTTCTTTATGGGATATAGATTGAATCTATTAATTTAATTTTAAAATTTCTTTTTTTTTTTGAAGTTTCCAATAAGAAGAGATACTTATTAGGTTAGGTTAGGTCCTGGGTCTCACGTCAATTGTGAAATATCTCGTTTGTTGAAACGCCTCCTAAAAGTGCAAATTCCATAGTACTAACTAAGGGTAGGAAGGAAGAAAGCAAACGAATCCGCTAATTCCTCATACTCAAATCAGTCCCTCCCGGGGCATTGTTTCGACAAATAAGTAATTGTAGGAGTAAAGTTTTGATCGAATTCGAAGAAGCAAACGGCAACCCCGAGTTAATAAAATAAGAAAAAGAGTACGTTACGTACTTTTTCACATTTCTAGGATTAAATTAAACAAAAGGATTCGCAAATAAAAGCGCTAATGCCACGACCAGTCCATAAATTGTTAAGGCTTCCATAAAAGCTAGACTAAGCAATAAAGTACCTCTTATTTTACCCTCTGCTTCTGGTTGTCTCGCAATACCCTCTACAGCTTGGCCTGCAGCAGTACCTTGACCAACCCCAGGTCCAATAGAAGCAAGCCCTACGGCCAATCCAGCAGCAATAACGGAAGCGGCAGAAATCAGTGGATTCATGGTAAGTTCCTCGTACCAAAAAAAAGAAATGGTTAATGATACAATCAACCAAACAAATAAATTATTACTTTTTTTTTTGTTTTATCACTAAGATCTATCGGGCCAAAGTAAGTAAAAACTCCAAATTGAAATGATAATATTAGTGAATCTCAGAACTACTTCGATATATCGTTTTTATTTTACTTTTACTACCCATGATGGAATTTTTTTAAATCATATGCATATGGTTCTAATTATTGCATTTCTTTATTTCGAATCATTCTTTCATTCAATTCTTTGTTTTTGACTCTTCTATATCCGCGAGTTCATCCTTTTTTTTTTCATCCAATCCACAATCACAGACGAAACAGAAGGACTTATATTGGAATCCATCTAAATGCAGTGGGCTGTAAAAAAACAATATACTGGAAAAGAATAAAATATATATATAATTTATATAAATTTATTATATGTATATAATATGAATATTATATATGTATATTAATGGGGGTTGGGGATAGTCCCTATACTATATAACTAGATAAATAACTAGATAACTAGTGAATAACTAATATAGCGAATAACTAATATTACATATACATTTGTTTTTTGCATAACGCAAACTGCCCACATTTTATATTTATATTTATATTGAATGGTATTCTAAAATCATTTCATTCTGCGAAACATACACGGGGGCTGGACTTATAGACATTACATATATCTAGTTTGACCCCCCTAACCCATTTTTTTTTTTACAATTCCGTAATATCATCCACCTTTCCTCCTGCGACGTTAGGTCCTAGATACATTTGTATCATTATGCATTATGTTCCCAACCAAGTGATTATTTTGAACCAACCATGCATAAATTAGGATAAAAAAAAAAGACTATTTCAAAAGCTAGTCAATGATGACCCTCCATGGATTCGCCTATATAAGCCGCGGCTAAAGTTGCAAAAATAAGAGCTTGAATACCACTTGTAAATAATCCAAGAAACATAACAGGTATAGGAACTACTGAAGGTACTAAAGAAACAAGAACAGCAACTACTAATTCATCAGCCAATATATTTCCGAAAAGTCGAAAACTAAGAGATAAAGGTTTTGTGAAATCTTCTAGGATGTTAATTGGTAAGAGTATTGGAGTTGGTTGAATGTATTTCCCGAAATAACCCAATCCTTTTTTTGTAAGACCTGCATAAAAATATGCTACTGACGTGGGTAAAGCTAAAGCAACAGTAGTATTTATATCATTCGTGGGCGCAGCTAACTCCCCATGAGGTAACTGTATGATTTTCCACGGTAAAAGAGCACCTGACCAGTTAGAAACAAAAATAAATAGAAACATAGTTCCAATAAAGGGAACCCAAGGAGCATATTCTTCTCCAATCTGAGTTTTGCTCAAGTCTCGAATAAATTCAAGAACATATTCGAAGAAATTCTGACCATCGGTCGGAATGGTTTGCGGATTCCGAACAGCTATGATGACTGAACCTAATAAGATAGCAATTACGACCCAAGAAGTGATAAGTACTTGGGCATGGAGTTTTAAACCCCCTATTTGCCAATATAAATGTTGGCCTACTTCTACACCCGATATATCATATAACCCCTTGAGTGTTTTAATGGAACATGGTATAACATTCATATTGCCCTCTCACAGAAATCGAACTGAAAAAAAAAATTATTTTGATTCAACCATCTCTTTATCAACTCACTTACTTTAATCATTAATGCTATATTTCGGATACCAAGAAATCACACGACATAATATCAATATCCCCACAGTACTTTTTATCTTTATCCCCTTTTAAAGTGCAAGACTAGTAACCGATCTGATCTAATAAATCTATCCAGTTCAAAAATAATTCATTAATCTTATTTGATTATTCTTAATCATAATCAACGATTTCTTATATAGCTAGAACGACCCTCGCAAATTGCGAATACTAATTTATTAAGAATAAATCGGATTGAAGCTATAGCATCGTCGTTGGCTGGAATCGAAATATCCGCGAGATCCGGGTCACAATTTGTATCGATTAAACAAATCGTCGGAATCCCCAAAATGACACATTCTCGAAGAGCCATATATTCTTCTTGCTGATCAAGGATGATTACAATATCAGGTAATCCCGTCATATATTTGATCCCACCCAGATATCTTTGCAAGGTAGATAATTTTCTCTTCAACATTGCTGCATCTCTTTTTGGAAGACGTTTGAATTTCCCCATCTTTTGTTCTGCTCTTAAGTCCCTGAACTTATGAAGTCTCGTTTCCGTAGTGTACCAATTCGTTAACATACCACCGAGCCATTTTTGATTAACATAATGACACCGCGCCCCTATTGCAGCTGATGCTACTGAATCCGCTGCTTTATTTTTTGTACCAACGATTAAAAAGTTTTTTCCCCTACTTGCTGCATCAAAAACTAAATTGCAGGCTTCTGATAAAAAACGAGCAGTTATCGTAAGATTTGTAATATGAATACCTTTACACTTAGCAGAAATGTAAGGGGCCATTCTAGGATTCCATTTCCTAGTACCATGACCAAAATGAACTCCTGCTTCCATCATCTCTTCCAAATTGATGTTCCAATATCTTCTTGTCATTTTTCCCCACACTTCCTATTTTTTTTTTTAACAAGGAGACAAGGTACCTTGAAATAAATAATTGTTCCGACGGAACCTTCTACCGCGGATTTACCGTTGATACGCGGTCCAAACCATTAATTTTTTTTAATTACTTAATTGATTTATTATTAAATCAATAATTGTCCAGACAGATCCGGCTCCGGATAATTAAAGTAAAAAGAATGAATCTCTTCTTAGGAATCATTAAATCGCGTAAATGATTGTTCTGATGTCTCGTGGAAATTGTTTTGGGCGCAAGAACAAAATAATTCTCTATGGTGTAACAAAATATCTCTCATTTCCAACTCGAATAGATTCTTCCTTTTGATTTCCAAATAAATGTTTTTGTCTTGTCTTGAATTGTGCACTAATTTTTTGAATCCGGTACCAACAGGAATAATCCCCCCCAGAACAACGTTTTCTTTCAGTCCTTTCAACCAATCAATACGACCTCGTAAAGCAGCTTTTGATAAAACTCGAGCGGTTTCTTGAAAACTCGCTTCGGATATGAAACTTTGAGTGTTCAGAGATGTTCTCGTTATTCCCAATAAGATTGCCCGATAACCGATCGCTTCGTCCAAAGCACGCCCTGCTCGTTCTGCTCGCAAGAATCCTATTAATTCTCCAGGTGAAAAAACATTAGACATTCCATCTTCTAAAACCAACACTTTTGATGTTATTTGACGTACAATAATCTCTATATGTCTATTATGGATCTGTACCCCCTGAGATCGATAAACTTTTTGAATCTTATTAACCAAAGAGATATGACTTTGGGCTATGGTTAGCTCAGCTCCAATCAATAATCCCCAGGGGATTCCAAGAATTATTGGTATACGTTTGTTCCAACTTTCAACTCTCTTTTTGAGGTGCATCGATATTGAATCAATCGAACGCACTTCTAAGACTTGTTCCACTTTTGGAAGACCTTGCGTTATGTCGCCAGATCTCGATTTTTCATATATAAATGTAACTAATGTCTCTCCTTCATAAAGGATTTTTCCATAATGGCCATGAACAGTTGCCCCCGGAGTAGCCAAATAGGGCTTAGCTGATCTTATAACTAAGGAGTCAACATGAACGATTAAAATTTGCCCCGATTTTTTTATGTGTGGTCCGTATTTGAATAGACATACATTTTCACAAATAAATTGTCCAAGGCTAATTATTGTGGATGTCTCCTCACAAGAATCGTGATGGAGAAAACACCAATTCAAATGAAATGGATTCAAAATGATGTTACTGCATGGATCGGGATTATAAATCCTCCTATCTTCGTCCATTAAACAGTATTTAAATACTTGAAGTACTTGTAAAGTCTGTTTAAAATTGTAAAGTGGCAAATATTTCTTTAACAAGATCTGATTATGAGTTAATAAATGAAAATGATAAGATGAATAAAAATTCGCTATTTTAGGTACAATAGTACCTAAGGGACCAAACAAATCTCTAATTGGAATTATGGGATCAAATTCTTTTGTCACATTGTTATATTTCGAACCGTTTGATGGACCAATTTGAAAACAATTGGATGATGACAAAATTATCAAAGATTGGCATTCCTTATTTTGACTCAACAATGTACCACTACCAAGAGTTCCTTGATGTTTGGCGAGTGGTTGAATCTTTGACTTGGAATGAAAGGGATTGATATTGGTGCGCTCTAATCCTTTATCGGGAATCAATCCTGAACCCGCCGTATCATACCTTTTTCCGCTATACGAAATAGTGGACTTGAGTAACTCCATTCTTATAAAATCGCGAATTAGAGCATTTGCCCTTACCTCAACAAAGGAAGCATGAACCTCTTTTATAGAACCGTTTTGTTTTTTGTCCCAATTCAATACTAAGCAAGTCCGAACTAATTGAATACTTGTGTAATACATTCCTCGAATTGACTTGCCATATCCATAAAGGATATAGTTGGCAACTCTAAGTTGGACATTATCCTTTTCCTGCAAAGGATCCCGAGGGAAAAGTGTTGCTAAATTTATCCCATCAGCTATTTCATATGTAACTACGGGCCGAACCAAAACAAAATACTTTTTCTTGGTAGGTATGATCCGTTGGACATAGATCCAATTTTTCCATTTTTTTGATTCCTTAGAATTTTTTTTTCCCGTTCCTGGCGGTATCAAAATGCCGCTGTGCCTGGATATCTTATCTGTCTCTCCGGGAAAATGAATATCTCCAGAAAATATTTTCAGTTCAATACTTTTTTTTTTTCTCTCCACTCGGACTAATCCGCCTATTCGGCTTCTTGTATTTAAAGCAAGTCGTGTATCTACTCTAATGATACTGTTGTTCCGGACCATTATGGACCGGGATCCAGGTAAAATATGTACTTCTTCGGGAATGAAAAAAAACCGATCTACTTTCATTTGGTATTTCAGACTAAATTCTTTTACTCCTCGATACTCAATCAAATCCTCTTTTTTTACGATTGAATCTACCTCCGCAGTACCATATTTAGTAATTCCAGAACTGCTTCTTGTGTATCGTGGATCGTCAAAATAAGCAAAAATACTATTTCTACGTAAAATACCATTTATGGGTATTTTAATCAAAATACCAAAACGGGGTATTAGTTCTTTCTCTCGTCCTTGATCATATTGTAATGGGATGATGAATCCATTTCTTCGCCTTTTCGCCAAGAAATCAGAATTCCCCTGGAGAATAGAAGGATATATGAAATTCCAATGACCATTGGATATAATTCGATCAGATATTGAATAGTCAAGAATGTCCCTATTTTTTTTACTAGAAGTATCCAACAATTTATGTCTTACTCGATCATTAGTCATTGAGAATTCAGAGGTATATCTGTCTTCGACAGAAAAAGAATGAACATTTATTTGATCTTGATCCTTGTGGAGAGAAAAAGACACTATCCTCGATCTGCGCGGGCCTCCTGCTAATATCCATAAATGACTTGTTTTTGGTAATAGATGAACATTACCATATGTATATTCGGGTGCATGGTAGACATCGGTACTCCAGTGCATTTCTCCCTCTGATTCAGAATAAATATGTTTTCGTACCCTCTCCTTAAAATGAAAAGTGGACGCTTCGGCACGAATCTCAGCAATCACTTGTTCTGATTCTACATATTGATCATTTTGGACTAAAATCAAACTCTTTGGTGGAATATTCACATTATGCATAATATTCCGACTCTCAATAGTTACATACAAATCTATAGAACATAAAAAAGCAGGATGCCCGTGAAGGGTACGTGTGGGATGAACCAAATCCTCATTTAATTTTATTTTTCCATTAGAAGGAGCTCGTACATGTTTGGCAGTACCACCCGTGAATACTCCACCGGTATGAAAAGTTCTTAATGTTAGTTGAGTCCCCGGTTCTCCAATTGATTGTCCCGCAATAATACCTACGGCTTCTCCCAATTCGGCCAGGTCACCATGAGTGGGACTTCGACCATAACATAATTGACAGATCCAAGATGTACTCCTGCACGTAAAGGGGGTTCGAATATATATTGGTTGTGCTCGAAAGGTTATGAATCGATTGACAAGCCCAATCCCAATATCTTGATCTCGAGTGGCAATGCACCGTGGACCCATATATATATCGTCTGCTAATACACGACCAATTAGTGTTTGGACAAAAATTTTTTCCGTCATCTTATTTCGAGGACTCACGGAAATACTTTTGATAGTACCACAATCCGCTCTACGTACAATAATGTGTTGAACTACTTCAACAAGCCTACGCGTAAGGTATCCCGCATCCGATGTTCGTACAGCAGTATCCACAACTCCTTTACGGGCTCCGTAGCAGGAAATTATATATTCTGTCAAAGAAAGCCCTTCGCGTAAATTGCTTTGAATGGGTAAATCAATCATTTGTCCTTGGGGATCCGACATTAATCCTCTCATACCTATTAATTGATGTACCTGAGATGCATTTCCTCTAGCTCCCGAAAAGGACATTAAATGGACTGGATTAGAAGGATCAGTCATCCAAAAATTAGGATTCATTTCTTGTCTCAAATATTCACTTGTAGCATACCATATCTCAATGGATTGACGTAATTTTTCTACCCAGTGTACATTCCCATAATGATGGTGTTTATCCAAAATCAAACTTTGTTGTTCAGCGTCTCGGACTAACCATCCCTTAGATGGTATTGTTAAAAGATCATCAATTCCTAATGAAATGGATATAGCAGTGGCTTGTCGGAAACCTAAAGTCTTTACTTGATCGAGGATATGTGATGTATATGCCATTCCGAAATGATCTATTAATCTGCTAATAAGTCGTTTCATAGCAGTTCCATCTATCACTTTATTGTGAAAGACCAGATCGACCCGTTCTGCCATAAGTACTCCCATATTCTGCTGAGTAGAATTCGACAATGGACTTGAGTCAGTGATTCAAAAACTTCCTTTTCCAAATCTTTATTTGCGCAGAAATTCATAAATTATGATACCAGTGAAACTGGAGAGATCCGAATTGAATTCCCACGGCACGGATATCGCCTAATCTAATTTCTTAGTTTCGATAGCGTATGAGTAGGCCCGAAAAAATCCCTGTACGGCTTCTTCTATTTCTCGATAAAAAGAAATATGACCAACAGTGGTTCGAATGTATACACAACAGATTTCTTTTTTTACACTTCCTACTATTACATAGTGCCCATAAATCTCATGATAAGTACCAAAAGATTCATATTGAACTTCGACGGGAACTTCTCTTGAGCCAATGACACGTTGATCTAGTCGCCACCGGAGCCACAAAGGACTATCTAAATTGATTCGTTTCTGCCGATAAGCTCCAAGTGCATCATAGGAACTAAAAAAATATGGTTCTTTTTCTTTCGTATATTTATCATTATTATTGTCAAGTGTTTTATTTTGAGAGTTTCTGCAATTATATGGATTATACCTATTTGCACAAATACCTCGACGATTCCCGATCGTTAATACGTAGAGTCCGATAAGCATATCTTGGGTTGGTACGGAAATGGGATCCCAAATAGCGGGAGACAAGAGATTCATATGAGAAAACATAAGTAAACGAGCCTCTGCTTGAGCTTCCAAAGCTAAAGGTACATGAACAGCCATTTGATCCCCATCAAAGTCTGCATTGAATCCCTTACAAACTAATGGGTGTAAACAAATAGCACGCCCCTCTACTAAAATGGGTTGGAACGCCTGTATGCCTAATCTATGCAGGGTAGGTGCTCTATTCAACAATACAGGATGCCCCTGCAAAACTTCTTGAAGTATTTCCCATACAATCGGTTCTTTTTCCCGAATTTTACTTTTCGCAATCCCTATGTTAGAAGCAAGATGTTGTCTGATTAGACCACGAATTACAAATGTTTGGAAAAGCTCTATTGCTATTTCTCGAGGTAATCCACATTGATGTAGTGAAAGCGAAGGACCCACGACAATGACGGAACGCCCCGAATAATCGACGCGTTTACCAAGCAGAGTCTCGCGAAATCTTCCCTCTTTGCCTTCAATTACATCTGAAAATGACTTGTAAACTTTATTATGACCATCCCTCATCGGTTGTCCGCGGATCCCATTATCAAGCAGCGCATCCACGGCTTCTTGTACCAACTTCTCCTGACACATTACTAATTCGCCTGGCGCCGATCTACTTGTTGTTAATAGATCGGTAAGAGTATTGTTCCGATAGATAACTCTTCTATAGAGTTCATTAATATCCGAACTCATTAGTTTACCCCCATCTATCTGAATGATAGGTCTCAACTCGGGTGGAAGAACTGGTAATAAGCACAAAACCATCCGCTCTGGTTCTACATTTGTTCGAATAAAATGTTTAGCTAATTCCATGCGTCTAACCAAAAAATCCTTTCTTCTTCTAATTTTTCTATCTTCCCATTCATTTCCAGTGGGCCCCTCGTCCCCTAATTCCTTCCATTCTACCAATGAATTCTCTATAATACTTTGCAAATCCGAATCAGCTAATTGTTCTCTGATAGCACTTGCTCCTGTAGAGATTTCTCGATTTCGAAAGGTCTCAAAACCTGGGGTAGTAAAAAAAAGCGGGATACTATATTTCCGGGATTGGATTTCATATTCGAATGAACCTCGTAATCGTAAGAAAGTAGGTTTTTTAGATATTGGCCTAGCAAAAGAAAAATCGAGATAGGTTCCTATAGAATGGGATTCCCCCCTTAAAAATCGGACGTGAAGGTTTCCTCTCATCCGGCTCAAGTAGTTATACCGAATAAAGAAAGGGGTTCTCATTTTTAAACTTTGTTCAATAAAACCATACAAAAAGCTACTCCTTACTCAAGTTCCCAGTAAGGACCAATCTTTTATGGATTCATTCTTTTTTTGACTGAAACAACTTTCTAAATTACTTAATTTACTTTACGACAAAATTGAAATGTGAAATTATTGAGTAGTCTACTTCCCCGCAAATGATGAATCCCTTTAAAGGAATACTTTGGGATTAATAAGGGATTTACTTGTCTATATATCGTTCCATTCGATCTTTTAGGCCCCTACTTACCTCGATGGTTATGCCATGATGCCCCTTGAAGCATATATGCGATAGATAGACTCCGGCCACCATGCCATATTTGTTTGCTTGAACAGAACCTCTCTCTAAAAGAAAGGGAATGGCCAATTCTATGAAAAAGTATTTTTTTTTTTCACGAGGTATAACTAGCAATTCCTATTTATATCTTACGGAATCGGCCATGGATCAATTCCCCTTTCGTTTGGAAGTATTGAATACACCTATAATTCTGAGCTTCATGTTACTCCTCCCAAGACACATGTCAGAGTCGGGGGCATCCCAATAAGATTGAATGGGATGACAGTTTCTCATTACGAATCTGTAAAATGAAAATTTCGATCAAATCACACATCGCAGTATACTAGGCCTTCTAATTCCTTAAGGGGTTTATCTAAAAGATTCGCGATATAACTAGGAAGACGTTTCAAATACCACACATGAGTCACTGGACATGCGAGTTTGATGTATCCCATTTGATATCTTCGTATCCGAGAATCAACAAATTCCACCCCGCATTGTTCACAAAATTTCGGGTCTTCTTTTTCGGCTCTGATTACTCGATAATTTCCACAAGCACAAATTCCACTTTTGATAGGCCCAGAGATTCTTTCACAAAACAATCCATCTTTTTCCGGTTTATTGGTCTTGTAATGAAAAGTATAGGGTTTTGCCACCTCTCCAACTATCTCGCCATTAGGTAGGATTTTGTTGGCCCAAGCCTTTATTTGTTGAGGAGAAACTGGTCCAATTCGAAGTTGTTGATGTTTATACCGATCGATCATAGAATAGAAATTCTGATTCATTTAGATCAAGCTTCCTTCCTATTGATCTGGAAATTTTTCTCAGATACAAGGAAATGATTCAGTTCCAGAGCCAAAGATCGTAGTTCTCGAACGAGCAATCGAAAAGATTCTGGAGCATCCTCTGGGTTAGGTACTGTTCCTCCAGTGATCGTAGCACCAAGTACTTCTTGACGAGCTCTAATATGATCAGATTTATAAGTAAGCATCTCTTGTAAAATATGAGCAACACCAAATCCCTCTAGAGCCCAAACTTCCATTTCTCCTACTCGTTGTCCCCCTTGCTTGGCCCTTCCTCTAAGGGGTTGTTGTGTAACAAGTGCGTAATGTCCACTGGAACGCCCATGGATTTTATCATCAACTTGATGAATTAATTTCAGGATATAGGACTTTCCTATTAGAATAGGTTGTTTGAAAGGATCTCCTGTTCTTCCATCAAATATTCTGCTTTTTCCCGGATACTCGGGTTCAAATACCCATGGATTTTTTGTTTGCTTACTGGCTTCATATAATTCAGGAAACACTAGTTTTCTCGAAGACTCTTGCTCATATCTCTCATCAAAAGGTGCTATTCTATAATGTCTCTTTAGCAGATCCCCAGCTAACCCGAGCGAGCATTCAAATATCTGTCCCACATTCATTCGTGAGGGTACTCCTAATGGGTTGAAGACCATATCAACAGTTGTTCCATCTTGCAAATAGGGCATATCCTGTCTAGG
>CANTAL010000458.1:0-22500 GCA_947650365.1 Chamaelirium japonicum | reverse complement strand
TAAAATTAGATCTTTCTTCCATTAAGCGATCCGCATATCGCGCATTTCCCCTTTGTTTTAGACTTATAGAAATTTTTTTTTTTGACTCATTTCATGTCATGTTTAAATATGAAAAATCGACAGGATTGACTCTACCACTCTACCCCTTTTCCAACTCCGAAAAAGTTTTCCCATAGAACTCCGCGGATCATGATCATCTGTGAGTGACTCAATCAATGACTTCTTGAAATGGGAATCTAAAAAAATAAAAAAAAAAAGAAATAGAATGAAAGTGCTATTTAGATGTAGTATTGAGATGTACATATATTAGATATACATACATATTGTATATTGATCCATATAAAGCCTATATGTGTATACAACTCTTTCTATTTAATATAATTAAATTTAATATAATTAAATAGAATAGCAGAAATAGTATACAATACTAGATAGTGTGCGGAAAGAACTATATATATAGTTCTTTCCACACACTATCTCAGACACTTCTGATTCCGGCCCGACCATTTCATTTAATTTAAGACTTGGGGTTTGAATCCCTTCCTTTCATTTCTTCAATCATTGATAAGAACTAATAATTCAAGTTTCATTCAAATTAATCATTTTGGCTGACTGTTTTTACGTAGATGATAAGTAAAAAAGCAGTAGGAACTAGAATAAACAGTGCAGTAGCAATAAATGCGAGAAT
The DNA here is from genome assembly GCA_947650365.1 of Chamaelirium japonicum. Classification (NCBI taxonomy): domain Eukaryota; kingdom Viridiplantae; phylum Streptophyta; class Magnoliopsida; order Liliales; family Melanthiaceae; genus Chamaelirium; species Chamaelirium japonicum. The sequence goes on along the minus strand of CANTAL010000458.1, from coordinate 21,812 downwards.
ATTTACTTCCATAATCTCATTGTTTTTTTTTGCCTCGCAATAACTCGGGATCTAATCCCATAGAGATGAGATATTTTTCTCCTGTAAATTCAATAGGATAAATTGTATCCTGATGATACTGAATCGGATCAATATTATGAATAACAATATATCTGATCTATCAAATCGATTAATCGTCGAGAATTGAATAGTATAACATAGAAAGATCCTTTATCCATACTAAATAAAAAGGGGATTCCTGATCCAATATAGAATCCTATTGAATTTTTCATCCTTTTCCGCACTTTCTTTTCTATAACCTACCTTCTTTCGTATAAAATTATCCTTCCTTATACTTATACATACTTATGTATTACATACAATTATCCGATGAGATATCATATGAACGGTATTCAATTGTTCACACGTACATTTAGATCCAAAGAAAAGAGTAGAAGTGAGATGGAAAAAGGGACGGGTTAAAAGATCTAATATTTCAACAAATTGACTAAAAAGGGGGTGTTGCTCGGTCTTTTCTTTTATTTTCTTAAAATACTGAATAGAGTAATACCGCCGATTGTACCAATCTACATATGTCTCTCCCCTATCAATCGGTACTAGTATAAGAAATTAAGTTGAAATTACCGTATTTGTCTGATGATAAATGCAAAACGAAAAACAAAAGAAATAAAGATCCCCCACTGGGGATTAGATCTTGCCCCTGTCCCCATTTTCCGGTAAAAGGAGAGCTGAATTGATAAATTGATCGGATCCTAGTCCGGGACTGACGGGGCTCGAACCCGCAGCTTCCGCCTTGACAGGGCGGCGCTCTGACCGATTGAACTACAATCCCAGCGAGGTGTATGGCATACATATTCTTATGGTTTCACAAGAACAGAACGTTTATTCATCGTGTTGTAGCAGAGACACAAACAAATGATATACTGATATCCACTGGTTTTTTATTGCCAAAAATAGATAATTAATGAATCTTTCAATGAGAAAAAAGGGATTCTTTTTCCTTTCTTAATACTTAAGAATCATGAATCTAGATCGTTAGAAAGAAAAGATCAGAACGGATGAGAAAAATATGTATCGAGCAAAAAAAATTTACTCTTGATCTTTCTATTTCTACGGATCGGGCATTTCTGTTTCTGGAGGACAAATTGGTTAGCTCATATTCATGAGCGGCAAATTATTGGGCCGAGCTGGATTTGAACCAGCGTAGACATATCGCCAACGAATTTACAGTCCGCCCCCATTAACCGCTCGGGCATCGGCCCAGGAAGAATGAATTCTGGGCTTAGTGATAAGCCATGATCAACTGCCTTTCGTAGTACCCTACCCCCAGGGGAAGTCGAATCCCCGCTACCTCCTTGAAAGAGAGATGTCCTGAACCACTAGACTATAGGGGCATATCCGCCCGACCGTCATCATACTATGATGATAGTATGATCCGTTTTTTGGAATTGTCAATAATATATATATAACTAGATCCAGAAATCTAGATCTAGGCCCGAAGAGTCTTTTACCTTTATATATACTTTATATACACGATCACGATTCTATAGAATTTTTTTTTTCTTTTTCATTTTTAAAATATAAAAATGGAATTTGGCTCGGGGTACGAATCCCCTCATCACATGATTCAGCAAAATATCTCGAATCCATGTCTATGCCGGATTGGTACAGGTATAAATCAAGCGAATCTTGTTCTGATGGGTCAGTAAAAGTCAACAAAGCAAGTAGGGTCGGTCTTGAAACAATTCACTGCATTCTTTTTTATCAAAAAAAAAAAAAAAATAAGAATTTTATCCACTAAATTAATTACTAATAAATTTAATTTTTTGTTCCCGAATCAGCTCCTAGAAGTCTACTGCATGTATCTATACATATATAGATACATGCAGTAGACTCATAATGGAGAAAATGTCTAATTCATGAATTGAATAAACGGGCCCTTTTAACTCAGCGGTAGAGTAACGCCATGGTAAGGCGTAAGTCATCGGTTCAAATCCGATAAAGGGCTTTTTCACTAAACTCAAGTCTTAGTCTTCGTTTTCATCGGAGAATAGATATATTGTTGATATTTCTAAAAAAAAAAAAAAAAATAAAGAACGGGTCTTCCACCATTATAATGAATTCTGATTATTATGAATCATAGTTAGAATAAATTTCTTCATTTTCATAATGACTAATTCCCTTTATTAGGGGGAGTCTAACCTGTAGTGATATAGTAGTCCTCCTCATCTCTCATTATTCATTTTGTTTTGGGACATCAATATTCTAGTTATCCAACCCGTATTGTTAATCGCCAAACCAAAGTATTCCTACTTCTACTTTGTTCCTATCAAACCCACCATACAATTATAAATCAAGAAAAAATAAGTGGACCTGACCCATTGAATCATGACTATATCAGCTATTCTGATATTTAAATTCGACATAATATAGATTAAATTGTAGAAGCAGATTTTTTTCTTGAATGAAGCAAGAATTTGTCGATATTTCCGATTTAATCTTCTTATTACTGGATGCCCCATAGAAAGAAATCGCTATTATTTTCCGCGACATATAAAAGTTTATTTCCAAAATAGATTTTTCAATATCTTTCCTTGATTTCAGAATCAAATATTGTATTTGTGGTTCCACAAATACAATAGGGAACAAATGCGAGAAAGGGACTTTCATTTATAGTTTATCATTATTTAATAGTTAATTTAGGGTGAGAGAAAAAATAGGGAATTTTTTTGTTTGACCCCTTAAAATAAAAGATATACTCTGGAATATGAGTCATAGAACAGCACAATTCGGGGTTCAAATAGTTATACAGTAAGGACTAATCAAATAGGGTTCATGAATTTACCTAGGCCGGTCTGCGACCCAATAGAAAAAAATGATTTGTATCTTCGAAACCCATTGTAAGGGACATTGAAGGAGGAATCGTCCATAGATAATCGAACTATCGTATCGTATGCCCCGGAAATGATATGAGGTGTTCGGAAATGGTTGAAGTAGTTGAATAGGAGGATCACTATGACTATAGCCCTTGGTAGATTTACCAAAGAAGAAAAAGATTTATTTGATATTATGGATGATTGGTTGCGGAGGGACCGTTTCGTTTTTGTGGGTTGGTCCGGCCTATTGCTCTTTCCTTGTGCTTATTTCGCTTTAGGAGGTTGGTTCACAGGTACAACTTTTGTAACTTCATGGTATACCCATAGACTGGCCAGTTCCTATTTGGAAGGTTGCAATTTCTTAACCGCTGCAGTTTCTACTCCTGCGAATAGTTTAGCACATTCTTTGTTGCTACTATGGGGCCCTGAGGCACAAGGAGATTTCACTCGTTGGTGTCAATTAGGTGGTCTGTGGACTTTTGTTGCTCTCCACGGCGCTTTCGGACTAATAGGTTTCATGTTACGTCAATTTGAACTTGCTCGATCTGTTCAATTGCGGCCTTATAATGCAATCGCATTCTCTGCTCCAATTGCTGTTTTTGTTTCTGTATTCCTGATTTATCCACTGGGTCAGTCGGGTTGGTTCTTTGCACCCAGTTTTGGCGTAGCAGCTATATTTCGATTCATCCTCTTCTTCCAAGGGTTTCATAATTGGACGTTGAATCCATTTCATATGATGGGAGTTGCCGGAGTATTAGGCGCCGCTCTGCTATGCGCGATTCATGGTGCTACCGTAGAAAATACTTTATTCGAAGATGGCGACGGTGCAAATACATTCCGTGCTTTTAACCCAACCCAAGCCGAAGAGACTTATTCAATGGTCACTGCTAACCGCTTTTGGTCCCAAATCTTTGGGGTTGCTTTTTCCAATAAACGTTGGTTACATTTCTTTATGCTATTTGTACCAGTAACCGGTCTATGGATGAGTGCTATTGGGGTAGTCGGTCTGGCTCTGAACCTACGTGCCTATGACTTCGTTTCCCAAGAAATCCGTGCAGCAGAAGATCCTGAATTTGAGACTTTCTACACCAAAAATATTCTCTTAAATGAAGGTATTCGTGCTTGGATGGCGGCTCAGGATCAGCCCCATGAAAACCTTATATTCCCTGAGGAGGTTCTACCCCGTGGAAACGCTCTTTAATGGAACTTTAGCTTTAGCTGGTCGTGATCAAGAAACCACCGGTTTCGCTTGGTGGGCGGGGAATGCCAGACTTATCAATTTATCTGGTAAACTACTCGGGGCTCACGTAGCCCATGCCGGATTAATCGTATTCTGGGCTGGAGCAATGAACCTATTTGAAGTGGCTCATTTCGTACCAGAGAAACCCATGTATGAACAAGGATTGATTTTACTTCCCCACCTAGCTACTCTAGGTTGGGGGGTAGGTCCGGGGGGGGGGGTTATAGACACCTTTCCATACTTTGTTTCTGGAGTACTTCACTTAATTTCCTCCGCCGTCTTAGGCTTTGGCGGTATCTATCATGCGCTTCTTGGACCGGAGACTCTTGAAGAATCCTTTCCATTTTTCGGTTATGTATGGAAAGATAGAAATAAAATGACCACAATTTTGGGTATTCACTTAATTTTGTTAGGCATAGGTGCTTTTCTTCTAGTACTTAAGGCTCTTTATTTTGGGGGCGTATATGATACCTGGGCCCCTGGGGGGGGGGATGTAAGAAAAATTACCAACCTGACCCTTAGCCCAAGCGTTATATTTGGTTATTTACTAAAATCTCCTTTTGGGGGAGAAGGATGGATTGTTAGTGTGGACGATTTAGAAGATATAATTGGAGGACATGTATGGTTAGGTTCCATTTGTATACTTGGCGGAATTTGGCATATCTTAACCAAACCCTTTGCATGGGCTCGACGCGCATTTGTATGGTCTGGTGAGGCTTACTTGTCTTATAGTTTAGGTGCTTTATCTGTCTTTGGTTTCATCTCTTGTTGTTTCGTCTGGTTCAATAATACTGCTTATCCTAGTGAGTTTTACGGACCCACCGGGCCAGAAGCCTCTCAAGCTCAAGCATTTACTTTTCTAGTTAGAGACCAACGTCTTGGGGCTAACGTGGGATCCGCCCAAGGACCTACCGGTTTAGGTAAATATCTAATGCGTTCCCCGACCGGGGAGGTTATTTTTGGAGGAGAAACTATGCGTTTTTGGGATCTCCGTGCTCCCTGGTTGGAACCTCTAAGGGGTCCAAATGGTTTGGACTTGAATAGGCTGAAAAAAGACATACAACCTTGGCAAGAACGACGTTCGGCGGAATATATGACGCATGCCCCTTTAGGTTCTTTAAATTCCGTGGGTGGCGTAGCTACCGAAATCAATGCAGTCAATTATGTCTCTCCTAGAAGTTGGTTAGCTACCTCTCATTTTGTTCTAGGATTCTTCCTATTTGTGGGGCATTTGTGGCATGCGGGAAGGGCCCGTGCGGCTGCAGCGGGATTTGAAAAAGGAATCGATCGTGATTTGGAACCTGTTCTTTCCATGACCCCTCTTAGCTGAGATTTTCTTATTTATATCTATTAAATTTCTATATATATTATTTTTTCTATTATGGCTCGGCTAGGTGGGATAGCCGAGCCATTCTTTTTTATGATAGATAACGGGCCGGGCCAAACGAATAAAGAAAAAAATTTATTCAACAAGTAAAAGGAGAGAGAGGGATTCGAACCCTCGATAGTTCTTTGTTCAGAACTATACCGGTTTTCAAGACCGGAGCTATCAACCACTCAGCCATCCCTCCCGGAGGAAATCTCTATTTATTTTATTCCTGCGAATAGAACATGACTATATGTATGAGACGATAGACTAACTATCGGTAGAACCAGATGATGCGAATCTATATTTCGATGTATCTATTTGTATACTGTATATATAGATATATGCATGATCTAGTATGTCCGTTTGTGAAGTAAATGAAATTACTAAACTCCTCTCGATTCCATGTCCTAGTAAAAAGAATCAATTGATTCATGGTCAAATCCCTCCACGATGCATTTTTCTTCTATTGCAGTTTTGACGAGGCGAGGGATCCAATGGTATAGTTTATTTGTTGATAGCTTGGAGGATTACAAACATGACTATTGCTTTCCAATTAGCTGTTTTTGCATTAATTGTGACTTCATCAATTTTACTGATTAGTGTACCGGTTGTATTTGCTTCTTCTGATGGTTGGTCAAGTAAAAAAAATGTTGTATTTTCCGGTACATCATTATGGATTGGATTAGTCTTTCTGGTAGCTATTCTAAATTCTCTCATCTCTTGAACTTCTTTAGTATTTCTCCAATTAAAAAATACCACTCCTTCTAAAAAATTAGAATTGTGAGACACATCACATTAAGATTCAATCCGAGTTCCAAAAATAAAAATGAAATTAATGGTTATTAATTGGATATAATAATAAGAATAATAAGAAGATCTTAATTGGAATTTGTATAGTATCTGACCCTGCGCAAATATGATCCAGACGCATATATGATATATCATATATGTCATATATGTGTGGACATATGTGTGCGTATCAGGACCGAAGAAAATGCGGATATAGTCGAATGGTAAAATTTCTCTTTGCCAAGGAGAAGATGCGGGTTCGATCCCCGCTATCCGCCCATGTAATGTACTATGATACAAAATTTTGTATAGTTGACTACTATACTATACTATACTATGGTAGTTAGTATAGTAGTTCTATCTTCCCTTTTCTTTACCTCCCATCAAAAAAAAAAACGAAAATGTTCATTAATTATTAGGTAACAGAATCACGCCTAAAAATATATTTTTTGTAAAAAAAAAATGTTGCGGAGACAGGATTTGAACCCGTGACCTCAAGGTTATGAGCCTTGCGAGCTACCAAGCTGCTCTACTCCGCGCTGAACAATGGGGAACCAATAAACGAAGAAAGATTGGATATGCCCCTTTACCATATCTATACAAATAGAATAGTCTATTTATACAGAATGGTAAAGAGGGCACCTCTATGATCTATGATCTATGATCATAGAGATCTATACAAATATGAAACAATATTTTTATCCTTACCAACTTGATCTTGTTGCGCCTGGTAACAAACATGCATGAACCATTTCTCGAAGTATGCGTCCGGATAGCCCAAAGTCTCGATAGTTAGCTCTAGGTCTTCCAGTCACAAAACAACGGCGATGAAGACGTATAGCTGCACTATTACGTGGTGGGGATTGCAATTTTCCATGAATTTCCCATTTTTCACTCAACGATAGAACTTTGCTTATTTCTTTTTTTGAGGATCGGCGAATCAAATAATATTTCTGTTCCAATTTCTGCCGCTTCTTCTCCCTCTGAATCAAACTTTTTCTTGCCATAATATTCAGTTCCTATTATTATCAATGATATGGTTCGGATCCTAGATGTAAAAATATAAGAACCCCTATACATCGAAACAAATGAAATTGTTGCTGATACAGTACATAAAAAAAAAAACAATAAATAACGAAATTAACCAAATTTGCCTGATGTAGAGGCAATTAAGAAAGCTGCATAAGTGAATATATAACCTACGGAAAAGTGAGCTAATCCAACCAATCTTGCTTGCACAATGGAAAGAGCCACTGGCTTATCTCTCCATCGAATCAAATTAGCCAAGGGTGTGCGTTCATGAGCCCATGCTAAAGTTTCAATCAATTCCTGCCAATATCCCCGCCAGGAAATTAAGAACATAAATCCAGTAGCCCAAACAAGATGTCCAAATAAAAACATCCACGCCCATACCGATAAACTATTCATACCAAAAGGGTTATACCCGTTGATAAGTTGTGAAGAGTTTAACCATAAATAATCCCTTAACCACCCCATCAAATAAGTGGAGGATTCATTAAATTGTGAAACGTTACCCTGCCATAATGTGATGTGTTTCCAATGCCAATAAAAAGTCACCCATCCAATGGTATTTAACATCCAGAAAACTGCCAAATAAAATGCGTCCCAAGCAGAAATATCACAAGTACCGCCGCGCCCGGGGCCGTCGCAAGGAAAACTATAACCAAAATCCTTTTTATCCGGCATTAACTTGGAACCACGTGCATCTAAAGCACCTTTTACTAAAATCAATGTAGTTGTATGTAAACCTAGAGCAATAGCATGATGAACCAAGAAATCTCCAGGACCTATTGTTAAGAAGAGTGAATTACTATTCTCATTAATAGCATTCAACCAGCCGGGTAACCATATGCTTCGGCCAGCATTGAATGCTGGGCCATTCGTTGAAGATAAGAGTACATCGAACCCATATGAAGTCTTACCATGAGCGGATTGTATCCATTGGGCAAATATGGGTTCGATCAAGATTTGTTTTTCCGGAGTACCAAAAGCGAGCATGACGTCGTTATGAACATAAAGGCCCAAGGTATGGAACCCCAGAAACAGGCTGGCCCAACTTAAATGAGATATGATAGCTTCTTTATGGTCTAACATTCTTGCCAATACATTATCTTCATTCTGTTCCGGATTATAATCTCTAATGAAGAATATAGCTCCATGAGCAAAGGCTCCTGTCATGATGAACCCTGCGATGTATTGGTGATGAGTATATAACGCAGCTTGAGTAGTAAAGTCTTGTGCTATGAATGCATAAGCAGGTAAAGAGTACATGTGTTGAGCTACTAAGGAAGTAATAACCCCTAAAGAAGCTAGGGCAAGACCTAATTGAAAATGAATCGAATTATTGATTGTGTCATAAAGACCCTTATGCCCACGCCCTAATCGACCCCCCGGAGGAATATGTGCTTCTAAAAGATCTTTGATACTGTGCCCAATCCCGAAGTTAGTTCTATACATATGACCGGCAACGAGAAAAATGAATGCAATAGCTAAATGATGATGAGCAATATCGGTCAGCCATAAACTTTGCGTTTGTGGATGGAATCCCCCAAGAAGGGTTAGAATGGCAGTTCCCGCTTCTTGGGAAGTACCAAATAAATGACTATTTGAATCGGGGTTTTGGGCATAAAGATTCCACCGACCCGTAAGAAGTGGTCCCAACCCCTGGGGGTGCGGCAATACGTCTAAGAAATTATTCCATCTGACGTACTCCCCCCTGGATCCGGGAATAGCGACATGAACTAAATGTCCTGTCCAAGCCAAGGAACTTACTCCAAAAAGTCCTGACAAATGATGATTTAGACGAGATTCGGCATTTTTGAACCAGGAAACGCTCGGTTTCCATTTTGGCTGTAGGTGTAACCAACCCGCTATTAAGGATATAGCGGAAAGAAATAATAGAAAAAGAGCTCCAGTATAAAGATCTTCATTGGTACGTAATCCGATTGTATACCACCACTGATAAACACCAGAATAGGCGATATTCACTGGGCCGATAGCACCTCCCCGAGTAAAGGTTTCTACGGCTGGTTGACCAAAATGAGGATCCCAAATTGCATGAGCAATAGGTCTTACATGTAAAGGGTCCTGTATCCATGACTCAAAATTTCCTTGCCAAGCTACATGAAACAGATTTCCGGACGTCCACAGAAAAATTATTGCTAACTGGCCAAAGTGAGAAGCAAAAATGTTCTGATAAAGACGTTCCTCAGTAATATCATCATGACTCTCGAAGTCATGTGCGGTAGCAATACCAAACCAAATACGACGAGTAGTGGGGTCCTGAGCTAAGCCTTGGCTAAACCTTGGAAATCTTAATGCCATAATATCTTTCAAATCCTCCTAGCCATTATCCTACTGCAATAATTCTTGCTAAGAAGAATGCCCATGTTGTGGCAATTCCACCCAGAAGGTAATGGGTTACTCCTACAGCACGTCCTTGTACAATGCTTAAGGCTCTAGGCTGAGTAGCAGGAGCAACTTTTAATTTGTTATGAGCCCAAACGATGGATTCAATGAGTTCTTGCCAATAACCACGGCCGCTGAATAGAAACATTAAACTGAAAGCCCAGACAAAATGAGCACCTAAGAAAAAAAGACCATATGCGGATAATGAAGAACCATAAGACTGAATTACCTGAGATGCCTGTGCCCATAAGAAATCCCGTAGCCACCCATTAATAGTAATGGAACTCTGTGCAAAGTTCCCCCCTGTTATATGAGTTACCACCCCTTGATCACTTATAGTACCCCAAACATCCGACTGCATTTTCCAACTGAAATGAAAAATGACTACCGAAATTGCATTGTACATCCAGAATAGACCTAAGAAGACATGATCCCAGGCGGATACTTGACATGTCCCCCCTCTTCCAGGTCCATCACAAGGGAAACGAAAGCCCAGATTTGCTTTATCGGGTATCAAACGGGAACTGCGAGCAAATAGAACACCTTTCAGTAGTATCAATACAGTCACATGAATCGTAAATGCATGAATGTGATGAACTAAAAAATCTGCGGTTCCTAATGGAATAGGTAACAAAGCGACTTTACCGCCTACTTCTACTAATTCACTACCCCCCCAAATTAAGCTGGTACTTGTTGTTGCACCAGGAGCTGTTACGCCAGGCGCTAAAGCATGGGTGTTTTGTACCCATTGAGCAAAGATGGGTTGTAATTGTATAGCAGTATCTGAAAACATATCTTGAGGACGCCCCAAAGCGCTCATGGTATCATTATGAATATACAAACCAAAGCTGTGAAAACCTAGAAATATACATGCCCAGTTAAGATGTGATATAATTGCATCACGGTGCCTAAGGACACGATCTAATAGATCGTTGTATCGAGTAGTTGGATCGTAATCTCTTACCATAAAAATGGCTGCATGCGCAGCAGCACCAACTATGAGAAATCCACCGATCCACATGTGGTGTGTGAACAAGGAAAGTTGTGTACCGTAGTCAATAGCTAGGTATGGATAAGGGGGCATGGAATACATATGGTGAGCCACAACAATGGTTGAAGAGCCTAACATAGCCAGATTAATAGATAATTGAGCATGCCATGATGTTGTTAGGATTTCATAGAGGCCCCTATGACCTTGGCCCGTAAATGGACCCTTATGAGCCTCTAAAATGTCTTTAAGGCCATGACCGATGCCCCAGTTGGTCCTATACATATGGCCGGCGATCAGGAAAAGAATTGCAATCGCTAAATGATGGTGTGCAATATCGCTCAGCCATAGGCCCCCTGTTATTGGATTTAATCCTCCACGAAAACTCAGAAATTCCGCATATTTTGACCAATTCAAGGTAAAAAAGGGGGTTGCTCCTTTGGAAAAACTGGGATAAAGTTGAGCCAAAAGATCCCGATTCAAGATGAATTCATGAGGAAGTGGTATCTCTTTAGGATCAACTCCAGCATCGAGAAATTGGTTAATCGGCAAAGATACGTGGATTTGGTGTCCCGCCCAAGAAAGAGATCCAAGTCCTAGTAACCCCGCTAAATGGTGATTCAACATAGATTCTACATCTTGGAACCAAGCCAATTTTGGGGCGGCTTTGTGATAATGGAACCAACCGGCAAAAAGCATTAACGATGCAAAGACCAATGCACCAATTGCAGTACAATAGAGTTGTAATTCACTAGTTATTCCAGATGCTCGCCAAATCTGAAAAAAACCGGAGGTTATTTGTATTCCTCGGAAACCCCCGCCCACATCACCATTCAATATTTCTTGACCCACTATTGGCCAAACTACCTGAGCACTGGGCCCAATGTGAGTAGGATCACTTAGCCATGCTTCATAATTGGAAAAACGGGCGCCGTGGAAGTACATGCCGCTCAGCCAAAGAAAGATAATGGAGAGTTGACCAAAATGAGCACTAAATACTTTTCGAGAGATCTCCTCCAAATCACTGGTATGACTATCGAAATCGTGAGCATCAGCATGTAGGTTCCAGATCCAAGTGGTAGTATCAGGGCCCTTAGCTATTGTTCTTGAGAAATGGCCCGGTCTGGCCCATTCGTCAAAAGACGTTTTTACGGGATCCCTATCTACAACAATTTTAACTTCTGGTTCCGGCGAACGAATAATCATTAAGCCCTCCTCTTTCCGGACAACACATATAAAGAGACCTGCCAACAGTCAAGTTTTTGGTGAAACCCCTAAAAGATGGATATTTTATTTATGATTAATCCCTTTCTTTCCTATCTCTCATTTATTTAGTTATTCATAGTTATTCACTAGAGCAATTATGATATCGAAGTTGATCCAGGGCAAGTGTTCGGATCTATTATGACATAACGATTAGGTGCCCAACGGACAAAATATTTACTGTAAAATACTTTCCTGGCGTGACGAAGAAACTCTTTTTTTTTGCAACCCAGTCCTAGTGTATTTATATATGAATGTATAAGTGCCTATATGGATCTACTTCCATGAAACATCTTATTATTATATTCTAAATCACAAGATCATTTATTATAATTAATAAGATCTATTGTGATATCTATATTTAGTCATTTGAGGGTATCTTTTATTTATTTTATGAACTTTATTTTATTAACTATATTCTATACTGCAGTATCCGTACCATTTATCCTTATGAGATACCATACAAAATATAATGATTGTAGAAGGAATGGGTATAATGAAATTCTTGATTGGATCTTCTCAGAGGAACGGTCTATTTTATTTGATTGATGGATCCAATAACCTTAATAAATTTAAAAAGAGGGTGGTTTTATTCGAATTCGAAACGCCCCGTGATCTTCAACCAATTATGTGCTTCAATATAATTACCTGGAGTAAGCGCTATAGCTTGTTTCCAATACTCAGCAGCTTGATCGGACCAAGCCTCCGCAATTTCAGAATCGCCCTGTAGAATGGCCTGTTCTCCCCGGTCGGAATAGGTAGGTTAATGTCAATTCCTTCCCTTAGAACCGTACTTGAGAGTTTCCTACCTCATACGGCTCCACAATCGATTCTTTTTGTGCCCCATCTTATTAATTTACCCTATTGCTAACGGAATTCGATTTTTAATAAACCTATCCCCTTTTTTATTGGGTTAACCAGAAGAAGTTAATTACATAAGTTTCAAACTCTAATCTAATATTGATCAATAATCAGTTTTATCTTTTCTCCCACACCTTCAGAAGAATGAAGAATAGATATCCCCCTATATCGTTTGAATTTTTCTGAAAGGTAACTATCTCGGTTTCATTTCATATATGAAATTTATATAGAATCGTTGAAAAAGACTTTCCTCCGTAAGAAAAAAGAACTTACTATCTTTGGGATTTGGTACTACACCGCTGCTCAATACCTTAGTGGATCGACTATATTACATAAGTTGATTCCGAACTTTGATCTCATATCATGACATAAGTAAAGTAAGCAGTTCTTAACTGTATCGACCCAATAGCTTGCTAATTGATCTTTACGGCGCTTTTTCTATCAATTTGATCCTTTATCCATAGAGTATATAGGCGTACCTCTTTCTTCATATTTTGGTTCTTGTGAAGTCTCTTTCCTTGCTACAGCTGATAAAAATCGTTGCTTTGGACGATGCATATGTAGAAAGCCCCTTTTTTTCTAGTATTTACTAGCCGATTTGATCTTTTTTTCCTTCTTTCTATAGTGGAGATAGTCGCACGTAATGACAGATCACGGCCATATTATTAAAAGCTTGTGGTAAGAATGGGTTTCGTTCTAGTGCCCAAAAATAATATTCCAAAGCCTTCGTATGCTCTCCGTTGCTTGTGTGTATAAGGCCTATGTTATAGAGTATATAACTTCGATCATAAGGATCAATTTCTGGGCGCGTAGCTTCATAATAATTCTGTAAAGCTTCCGCATAATTTCCTTCGGATTGAGCCAACATCCGTTACGGTCGTTCATTCTATTCAAAGAATCTCCGTTCCAGAACCGTATGTGAGATTTTCATCTCATACGGCTCCTCCCTCCTGTGCATAAAGTACTAAAGGAAATAATCTATTCTATAGGATTCAAATTTCACTATTCTCATTATGAACTGACAGGGACTAGTATTTTTACAAGAAATCTCTAGCCAGCCTTCCCGAAAGGGGTTTGTTTTTTCTTAACACCAATCATATTAGTGCTAGATGGAAATGGTAACTCCAACGATTTATTTGTCCTCAACGCCCCCTATTTCCAGAAATTAGTCACTTCAACGATCTTTGATGGTTATATGGGTATCAAAAGTACGAACGAGATGGATGCTTGTTGTCCCAACCATTCTTGTTAGTCCCGATACCGATAAGGAAAGGGGAAATTTATAACAAAGTTTTCGTGTTGTTGATTCCTAGGAGTAGTGCTTCTTCCCCTATGCGGCCTATTGGTACTAGTGGAGTAGGGTTGACCCACAAACCAGAACCTATAGTATAGGTGTAACCTTTCGCTCAATACTAAAATCAATAATTAAAGCATCTGAGGCTGCATCAATCGAGGATACACGACAGAAGGAATTGTTCTATCTCTAAACTTCACCTTCACTAAGCGTAGGTTTATTTCAATAATTTGTTTCTTTCTAGCCCGAATCGGGTCTCTTTCTCTCAGACTAAGGGCTAAAAAAAAAAATAATCAAATCGCACCATCTCTGTAATAGGTAAATGCCTTTTTTTCCCCTGAAGTTGTCGGAATTATTCGTAATACGATATTAGCTACAATTGAAAAGGTCTTATCAATAAAATTTCCATTTATCCGAGATCTAGGCATAATTAGCAATCCATTCTATAAATTCTTCTCATTATCCCTTTTTGGAAATAATCCCACAAACAAGGAATTGTACAGAGTAGTACGAAATATCATAAAAATAGACTCAATTCTAAAAAAATGTGGGCCGTCCGCTCAAATTGTTCGCTTTTTGATAAGGAGAGATATGAAATATTTGAATAAGATTGGATTTCATTCCAATTTAGTAGTATACTGATGCACGGAACTATTACTATTTGAATACCAAAGGGCTTTATTTTACTACGTATTCTGGTAATTAGAGAAGTTTTGATTTGGTGATGATCAAAAAAGTAGGAAAAAGAATGGAATAATTATAATTATTATTCCATGATAAAATAGAGTAGAGTAACCATCCGTTTTGTTTTGATAACGCGTATACGTTATACAATTGAAATAGAAAAATCCATGGGACAATTCATGAATTACTAATAGATCTAGTAATAGATCCATGGGATAACTTAACTGATGAGAGAAATTGTTGTTGAGAAATATGAAATTTGAAAAGAATTTTTTTTTTTCCTATGAAACCGTGGATTGGTCGTACCTGCACTGCAATAATATGAATGACTCGCTATTCACTCGGGTTCTGGTTAATAATAAGAAGAGTAGGAGAGATGGCCGAGTGGTTCAAGGCGTAGCATTGGAACTGCTATGTAGGCTTTTTGTTTACCGAGGGTTCGAATCCCTCTCTTTCCGTTTCTGTTGATTCACCAACGTTACCGACCACAATGTAGCAAATCAAATAACAATGGATACATTAGTCCAGGTCCCAGAGTAAGACCTTTATTTGATAGAAATTCTCTATTCCTAATTACATTACTGTGGTACGTAAAATAAAAATATCGGAAAGAGCAAAAAAGAAATAAAAAAATCCTACCGCGGATCTATTTGTGATACATGAATGAGAAAAATTTGTATCAAGGCCCTTCAATCTATTTTCCTCGAAAAAGAGGGGGCAAAATTGTCTGAACCTTTCTTTGTTTGTTATTTTCGTTAGGTTCAAGTTTGGCGGGAATAATATTCCACGACTAACAACTCATTTATTTTCAAACCGATCCATTTACTATCTATTATTTGATTTACTAATCCTTTATATTGGAATGAGTCGATAGTCAAATGTTTTGGCAATTCGTCTTTGGAAGATGAAGCAATAAAATTTTGAATCAGAGCTTTCGATTTTTGTTTATCCTTCGTAGTAATAATATCTCGGGATTTGCAACGATAACTTGGTATATCCACTACACAACCATTAACTAAAATATGTCTATGGTTAACTAATTGCCTGGCCCCAGGAATGGTCGAAGCCATACCCAACCGAAAAAGTATGTTATCCAAACGCATCTCAAGTAGTTGTAGTAAAACCTGACCTGTTGACCCTTTGGCTTTTCCAGCGATATGCACATATCTAAGTAATTGTCGCTCTGTCAGACCATAATGAAAGCGCAATTTCTGTTTTTCTTCTAGACGAATACGATATTGCGATCTTTTCCCAGAACGTAATTGGTTTTTAAGATCATTCCCATATCTAGACCTTTTACTAGTTAGTCCTGGTAAAGCCCCCAGACGGCGTATTTTTTTGAAACGAGGCCCTCGGTAACGAGACATAAAATAAAACTCCTTTTTTAATTTATTTAAATTTCATTTTACAGAATAAATCTAAATTAAGACTGAACTAAAGGATAAACAAAGCAAAGCGAAATCTACTAAAGTACTACAAAGTAGAAAGTAGAATGAAATGAATTGTATCAATATCCGGATATTTTTTATATATAGGAAGTTAAGGCTCCGTTTTATGATTTGTTTTGTAGAGATCTAATTTCTCCAATCCTTTTTTTGATTCCTAGTTGCAAGTTAACACGACCATTTAGAGAAAAGGGTAGGAGAGATTCTCAATCACGGAAAAAATCGATAGAGAAAAAAGCCAGCTATCGGAATCGAACCGATGACCATCGCATTACAAATGCGATGCTCTAACCTCTGAGCTAAGCGGGCTCACATAACAGAAATAGAAATAAAAATAGTGAATAGGATTCTATTCTAGTAATAAAATGGCAAATTAGATATATGACTAATTTGAATTTAAATTCTCTCACTATATTACACTATAATTTATTAATTATACTTATTAATAATATAAGATAATAATAGATGATGATACTTAATAAATTATAAATTAAGTTATATAGAAGTAAGATAATAAGTAAGATTTCCATATTATTATTTTATATTATTAATAATATAATATAATAATATGATCTCAAAAATATTAATATAATGATATTAATAAGAATTCTAATTTAAAATTTTTTATTCTCAATTTTAGAGAAAATCTAATTCTTTTTTAGAGCAGTTATAACAAATTATGCTAATTATATTATTTATATAATTACATAATTAAAAATTATAGCGAATCGATCCTAAGAAAAGGATAAAGATACAATCAAAATTATCATGAGACATTCCTCCGGTTTCATTCGGACGAGATAAGATAGGACAAAAAAAAAAGAAGAATGAATATCGACCGTTCCAGTATTCTAAATCGCGCTGTAAAAATGAAGGGGGAGGGGCATTCATATATATGCGGGATATATCTATCCCGTATTGAATTGCGGATATATCAATAATAGAATCGTATCTGATTGAGATAAATAGGGTTCATCCAATACAATAGAGATGAAATGATAGAAGATGGTAAAAAAAAAGATAAATCAAATGCGTCATACACTTTGAATCATTAGATAATGAATTCAATGGTTCCAAGATAAATGAAATAAAATAGGTGAGTGGAATTACAACTAGATCCTGATCTCAAAGGGGGATATGGCGAAATTGGTAGACGCTACGGACTTGATTGGATTGAGCCTTGGTATGGAAACCTGCTAAGTGGTAACTTCCAAATTCAGAGAAACCCTGGAATTAAAAAGGGGCAATCCTGAGCCAAATCTTTATTTTGAGAAATTGAGGGTTTAGTTTCTAAAATAAAACTAGAATAATAATATAATTAAAAGGGATAGGTGCAGAGACTCAATGGAAGCTGTTCTAACGAATGAAG
The DNA here is from genome assembly GCA_947650365.1 of Chamaelirium japonicum. NCBI lineage: Eukaryota > Viridiplantae > Streptophyta > Magnoliopsida > Liliales > Melanthiaceae > Chamaelirium > Chamaelirium japonicum. Next base: position 4,205 of record CANTAL010000458.1, on the reverse strand, counting down.
TTGACTACGTTGCGTTGGTAGCTGGAATCTATCTATCGAAATTAGAGAGAGGATGGCCCTATATATCATATATTATATATTTTATATATTAATAAATTCAGAGTTATTGTGAATCCATTCCAATCCAATAGAAGTTGAAGTAAGAATCGAATATTCAGCGATCAAATCATTCATTGCAGAGTCTGATAGATCCTTTTAAAAACTGATTAATCGCACGAGAATAAAGAGAGAGTCCCATTCTACATGTCAATACCGACAACAATGAAATTTTTAGTAAGAGGAAAATCCGTCGACTTTATAAATCGTGAGGGTTCAAGTCCCTCTATCCCCAATGAAAAGCCCATTTTACTTCCTAACTATGTTTTTTATCCACTTTTTTTTTTTTTCATCAGTGGTTCAAACAAAATTTACTGTGTTTCTCATTGACTATACTCTTTAACAAATGCATACGAACAAAAAAAACCTTTTGATCTTATCCAAACCCAAGTGTTTTGGATAACTATGATATCCCTACAAATGAACATATGTGGGCAAGGAATCTCTATTATTGAATCATTCACAATCCATATCATTATTCTTACCAAAGAAAGTTTTTTTTTTTTTATTTTAAGATCTAAGAATAAGAAATTCGGGGATTGGGTAAGATTCTTTAATACAATTTTATTCCCTTTAATTGACATAGATACAAGTAGTTTACTAGGGTAATGCACGGAAAATGGTTGGGATAGCTCAGTTGGTAGAGCAGAGGACTGAAAATCCTCGTGTCACCAGTTCAAATCTGGTTCCTGACACGTGAATAATGTATCGGATAATTATTCATACAAATTAATCAAGACGGATCGGGATACATATACATATACATATGGGTTAATATGTATAGAGCATGCATGATATATATATATACGTATTCATCTCGATATATAGCTAGTGTATGGATATATACTTCCTTCGAGAGGGGTAAAAAATAATATATGTATGGTAAAGAAAAAAATGGGATCATACTCCCTTTTCTTTTTCTTTCTTTTTTGTTTCTTCTTCTTCTTTGTTCATACTGTGCTTTTTCTCACTCAAAAAAAGAATGTGAAGTCTTCATATATATCTAACATATATATCTAAAATAATTGGTTAAAAAAAGTCTAGAAGACTTTAGGAATAGGCAGGATGCATTTCAGACACAGTACAACTAAAATCCAATCCCTTTTCATTTCTGAATTTCATATTTTCTTTTATAGTTATTCTATTTCTTCACTCCTATTTATGTCCCTTTCTGGGGCCCATCTAAGTGATGTGCGCGGTACAAAGTTCACGGTACAGGATTATTTTGATTCATCCTATTCTTTCTGCTCATACGAAGTGGATATGTATGATATCTTTCAAATTAGGGAATATCAATGAAGCCCTTTTTAGTTCATCCATAATACGAATTAGAGTCTAGTTACTCTGTTTGTTTCATCTAGAACAGAATGTAAATATTCCTTGACTTGAATAAAATCTGGAGTCGTTTGTGTTGTATAAGTAAACATTAGTTTATTACCATTCAATGAGCATCTTGTATTTCATAGAAATTTTGGGTAATATAGTCCTTACGTAAGGGCCAGCCTACCCAACTTTCGGGCATCAAGATACGTTTAAGACGTGGATGATTATCATAAGAGATTCCCAACATATCATAAGATTCCCGTTCTTGAAAATCAGCACTTCTCCAAATCCAGAAAACGGACGGGATTCTAGGATTACTCCTTGGGACAAATACTTTTATGCATACCTCTTCCGGTTTATTTATACCATATCGTATTCTCGTAAGATGATACACACTAGCTAAAAATCCGCCTGGTGCTACATCATAGGCGCACTGGGAGCGTAAATAATTGTAACCATATACATATGAAATGACAGCAATGGCGTCCCAATCCTCGGTTTTTATTTGTAAAGTCTCTATTCCTTGATAATCAAAGCCCAAAGATCTGTGAAGTAACTCATGCTTGACTAGCCAATCAGATAAATGACCCCGCTTCATCTTCTTGATCTCTCCCACATTTGTATGAGTATTTCACATTTACAATGAAATTTTGAAAGATTGACCCGCCCCGATGTTTCTTATTCTGCACAAAAGAACCCTGTCTAATTCACTCATTCGCGGGAAGATACTGAATTTTTGGATCTGACAAATGTTTTAGAAGGTATCTCTGAAATAGATGGTGATTGATCAAGCAATCCTTGATCGTAATTTCCACTATGAGTACTGCGCCGAACATAAAACTTGTGGTTGATAGTAAAACATCGATTTTCCTGTTGAGACACAGTTCTATCTTCAGAGATTTCTCGAGATATCTTCTTCCGAAGTTTCGTTATAGCATCTATAACTGCCTCTGGTTTAGGTGGGCAGCCCGGCAAATAAACATCCACAGGAATTAGCTTATCGACTCCCCGAACAGTACTATAAGAATCAGTACTGAACATCCCCCCTGTAATAGTACAGGCTCCCATAGCAATGACATATTTTGGTTCAGGCATTTGCTCATATAATCTCACTAAAGAGGGAGCCATCTTCATTGTTACTGTGCCAGCTGTTAAAATGAGGTCCGCTTGCCTAGGACTCGATCTTGGTACCAATCCATAACGATCAAAGTCGAATCGCGAGCCTATTAATGAAGCAAATTCAATAAAACAACAACTGGTACCGTAGAGAAGTGGCCATAAACTGGAGAGTCTTGACCAATTCGAAAGATCATTCGATGTAGTTGAAATAATTGAATTGGGTATTGTTTGGTCAAGTAACGGAAACTCAATAAAATTCATAACTGTCTCAATGTAATCTTTTCCTTCTTTTTTATTTTTATTGTCTGAATATTCAGCTAAGACCATTCTAATGCTCCTTTTCGCCATGCATAAACTGAACCAACAATTGGGATAAGCACGAAAATGAAAGCTTCTATAAATACGGATACACCCAATACATCGAAACTCATTGCCCATGGATAAAGAAAGACTGTTTCAACATCAAAAACAACAAAAACTAGAGCAAACATGTAATAGCGTATTCGGAATTGTAACCAAGCATCCCCCATGGGTTCTATACCTGATTCATAACTAGAGAACTTCTCCGGTCCTTCAGTAATAGGCGCTAAAACTCCGGAAATTACAAATGCTAAGATAGGAATAACGCTTGATATTATCAGAAATACCCAGAAAATATCATATTCGTAAAGCAGAAACATAAATGTACTCCTATTAATTATTAATGTGGAATATGCTGAATTATTCCATTCGAATTGGAATTGTCAATTCATCCGGAACTTCTTAGGCGAAACAAAAACTTATTTTGATCAAGTCAAACCGTATAATTTATAGTTTGTTTGATGTGGGACGTGTTTTGTTTAAAGATTCATTCAACAGAATCCCATTTAGATTTTTTTTTTTATTTCAATTTGAAAATAAAGTATTTATTATTTTCAGAAAATAATAATTCAGGTAGAAGATCATTGCTTCTATTAATTCGATACAAAACAAATACAGAAACATAATCTAATGCATCAAACGATTATATTTTATCCCCTTTCCTTGTCCTAAATTTAATTTCTATTTTTCTTAATGGATTTGATTCAGAGTTGTGAGGAACCTTTACATATAGCAATTCATATCTTTCTATACCAAAAAATTAGAAACTTTTTTCTTGTACTATCCCACTGACCCTCTCAGAATAAAAAAAAAAAAAGGTTTGTTTTACAGCAAACCTACGCTACGCAATGAAAGATAGTACAGCACAGGGTGGTATAATCGACGGAATCATAAATTACATAAAGAGGAAAAAGTTATATGTAATTCATCCACAAAAATGAATGAAGAAGTATGGGTATGTTATCCGAGATTTGACAAATACCGTTTTTATTTATTGAAATGCATTGTTGTTGTTTTTATTTTTGTCTTCCTATGTACTTACATAAACATGTGGTAATGCTTTCATTTCTATGGACCAATAAATTGGCCAGGCCAGCCCATAAACAAGTACCTAATGAGGAAATAAAACCTATACTAAACTAAAATAGAATGTCTATACAAAAATAGAATGTATTAGGGCTATACGGACTCGAACCGTAGACCTTCTCGGTAAAACAGATCAAACTTCTTATTATCAAAATGATTCAAACTGTTTCAAAGACCCAACATGCATTTTGTTGCATTGGGCTCTTTCATTAACTGATGGA